>CAUYSK010128929.1:0-47089 GCA_963575035.1 Avahi laniger
GTCTCGCTCTTGCTCAGACTGGTCTCGAACTCCTGAGCTCAAACAATCTGCCCGCCTCGGCCTCCCAGAGTGCTAGGATTACAGGCATGAGCCACTGCGCCCGGCCTTTCTCATGGTGGTTTTGATTTGCATTTCCCTAATTACTACTGATGTTGAGCATCTTTTCATGTGCTTCTTGGCCATTCGTATATCTTCTTTTGTTGTTGAGTTGTATATATTGTCATTTTGAGGGAGTGTTTTTTTTAAAGTTTCCTGAGAAAGTACATGCTTAATAGTCTTGAGTTTTGTGTGGCCCAGCCCTGGAAGTTACTGCTAATCTTGCTGGTGGCTTCCTAAATGCAGTTGAAGAAACAGGAAAGAAAATGACACGTAGTCTCCCCCACCTATTAACACTGGCTAGACTGACCCTCCTGTCACATGCTTTCTACCCTTCTGTTCTAGGCCATGGGCATCAATGACCTGCTGTCCTTTGATTTCATGGATGCCCCACCAATGGAAACTTTGATCACAGCCATGGAGCAGCTGTACACACTGGGGGCCCTGGATGACGAGGGCCTGCTCACTCGCCTGGGCCGCAGGGTAGGGGACAAACTTAACTCTCTGTGCTTTGGGGATGATTCCCTGGTCAGCCTTTCACATTCTTCGATCTATGCAAAATCAAGCTCTAAGGTCCTGGACAAGCTTTAATTAGAATTCTAGATTTTTTTTTTTTTTTAGAATGTGAGTTCCCCTATCACCTTAAATGGTTTCTTCTTTATAGAGAAAGAGATTCTATTCACAGTTAATTTTACCTCAAGATATTTTTTAGATAAAGTCTCGCTCTGTCACCTGGGCTAGAGTGCCATGGCATCCTCACAGCTCACCGCAACCTCAAACTCCTGGGCTCAAGCAATCCTCCTGCTTCAGCCTGCCGAGTAGCTGGCTAATTATTTTTACTTCTGTTAGAGATGGTGTCTTACTGTGTTGCTCAGACTGGTCTTGAACTCCCAGCCTCAAAGATCTTCCCTCCTTAGCCTCCCAAAGTGCTAGGATTACAGGCATGAGCCATCATGCCCTGCTCCCAGGATATATTATGGAGTCTAGCCTTAATTATAAAAAGCGTTTTCAAAATTCCCACCTACTCCAACAGTAGTTATGTATTTAGTCACATACATTCCATTGGGGTTTATATGGGAAAAGAAAAAACAACAGCATTCTTCTGGTAGAGAAGGCATTACACATCGTGCTTTGGGGAAGTATGCTGTTACCCACACTGACCGGTGTCGCTCTGGGGAATCCAGATGTGTCTTCCACAGGGAAGCAGTTGTAGTTTTTTTTTCTCCCTCTAGATGGCAGAGTTCCCTCTGGAGCCAATGCTGTGCAAAATGCTCATCATGTCTGTGCATCTGGGCTGCAGTGAAGAAATGCTGACCATCGTATCCATGCTGTCTGTGCAGAACGTCTTCTACAGGCCCAAGGTAGGGAGTTCAGACTCACATTCAGATAGGGGTGCTGTGAAGTTGGGTAAAGTCAGCCTGTTGCCATTCCAATGTTTGATGCAGACAGTTAATAGGGCCATGTAGGGCTCCCTAGAACTGCTGGATGTTCAGTTAGTAGCTGTTGAATGGGAAATGATCCTTTGTCCTGCTGCTTGGCAGGATAAACAAGCCCTTGCAGATCAGAAGAAGGCCAAATTTCACCAGACCGAGGGGGACCACCTCACCCTGCTGGCTGTGTACAACTCCTGGAAGAACAACAAGTTCTCCAACCCATGGTGCTATGAGAACTTTATCCAGGCTCGTTCCCTGCGCCGGGCTCAGGACATTCGCAAGCAGATGTTAGGCATAATGGACAGGTAAATGGAATCTGGTGACTTCCCACGTGTGGGTTGAACCTCCTTGAGTATCACGTCTATGTCCGTGTGTACTATGAAGCCACAGGCACCTGCTCTCTTGCTCCTCACAGGGCCTTTTCCTCCAGCTTTTCCATCTTTGTTATACTCCTCCCCGAGCAAGGGTATGGCTGAGAATCACTTCAGAAAGTTACTAAGAGGAAGGTGATTTATTAGTTGCTGAAATGTTCTTTGTTTAAAAGCCTCTGGAACATTATTAGTTTGGAATTGAATTCTTGCCTAAGTGAAGCATCTGGCTCTTACTGCCTCCACCTTGCCCTCTGTGTAGAGCTGCCTGTGTAGCACGCTTAGGGCTGGAAGGAAGGTCCTGGTGATTACTCTGGGGACCCCAGGATGGGGGGGTGTTGGGCACTGCCATTCTGGAAGATAGAATCTCTGAAAGCAGAGTAGACTTATCACATCTTCGTCCTGTCTTGATAGACACAAGCTGGATGTCGTTTCCTGTGGCAAGTCCACAGTCCGAGTGCAGAAGGCCATCTGCAGTGGGTTCTTCCGTAATGCGGCCAAGAAAGACCCGCAGGAGGGTTACCGGACACTGATCGACCAGCAGGTGGTCTACATCCATCCTTCCAGTGCTCTCTTCAACAGACAGCCGGAATGGTAGGTGGGCAGGTCCTGGGGCTTTCCTGGGCAGAGAGAACCTGTAAATCTCCTGGCACTTTGCTTTTGTCTTCACCACCCTCAGTACTTCCTATTCTAACATTGCTTATATTTCTAGAGCAACAGAAGCCTATAGTAGGCACAGCATATCAAGCCCTAACAAGAGAAATAAAGTGATAGGGGCGAGAGCTAGGAAAGATCTTACCTGGTGAGGTGGTTTAAAAAAGTTTAGTTAAGGCCGGGTGTGGTGGCTCACGCCTGTGATCCTAGCTCTCTGGGAGGCCGAAGCGGGCGGATTGTTTGAGCTCAGGAGTTCGAAACCAGCCTGAGCAAGAGCGAGACCCCGTCTCTACTAAAAATAGAAAGAAATTAATCGGACAACTAAAAATATATAGAAAAAATTAGCGGGGCATGGTGGCGCATGCCTGTAGTCCCAGCTACTCGGGAGGCTGAGGCAGGAGGATCACTTGAGCCCAGGAGTTTGAGGTTGCTGTGAGCTAGGCTGACGCCACGGTGCTCTAGCCAGGGCAACACAGTGAGACTCTGTCTCAAATAAATAAATAATAAGATACTTATTAGATAAGCCAGGTTGTCATTCTGCTCTTACTACTCAGTGGCTCTCAGGTTTATTCATAATAAAATCCAAAACCTTTACGGTGGCCAGAAGGCCCTGTCAATCAATATGCACTGCCGTCATCCTAATTTTCTGACTTGTCTTCACACCAGCCACTATGCCATGCTGGCCTCCGTGCTGTTCCTTGAACCGCTGGGCCCACTTTGCTTCAAGGCCTTTGCTTGCCAGTCCCTGAGCCTGGAATGCTCTTCCTCCATAACTCCTTGTGTTCACACTTTCACCCACTTCAGATCTTTACTTAGACATGTCCATGGTGAAGTCTTTCAGGGCCAGCCTTTTTTTTTTTTTTTTTTTTTGAGACAGGGTCTCGCTTTGTCACGAAGGCTCTAGTGCAGTGGTGAGGTCACAGGTCACTGCAGCCCCAAACTCCTGGGCTCAAGCATTCCTCCCTCCTCGGCCTTCCAAAGTGCTGGGATTGCTGGCATGAGCCATGGTTCCTTATTTAACATCCTCCCTCATTCCTTCCACTCCCTGGCCCCTTCGTCTCCATTGTTTTTCTCCCTAGCGCTTATCCTCTAACACGCTATAATATTACACGTTAACTCCACAGCGATAGGCATTTTGATCTGTGTGGTTATCCTGCTGTAATTCCAGCACCTTGAACAGTGCCTGGTAGATAGCAGGTGCTTAATATATACATATATTGAGTGAGAGAGTAAACGATTGAATGTATTAAAGAATCCAGGGAGCATATTTATTTAACTGCATAGAACAGTTAAATATCGTACCACTTCCCTGTGTGCTTGCCGCTGTTCCACAGCACGAGGAAACCGGCCTTCCCTTGGAGAAGCCTGTGGTCTATTTGGGTGGTGAGATAAATACCCGTATCCAGGGCCAGGCATAATACAGTACATGTCATAAAAGAGGCACTGAACAGAAGAGTGACTGAAGCAGGTGGCACTTGGAGTGGGCCTTGGGGGATGGGTAGGGCGGCTACAGATTGACTTTTACATAGATGTGGCACATGTGTCTGGGGAGATTGGAAGCGAGGGTGCGGCAGGCAGCCGGCACAGAGCAAGGAGGTGACTAAGTAGAGAATGGTTTATGAAATTTTATCAAAAAGCAGTATATGGAAATACTAAAATTTTATTCTCTGTCCCCAGAATAATTGGCACAGTTTTTAAATAACAATTATTTATTTATAGTTAACAAATAATAATTGTATATATTTATGGGATAAAATGTGATGTTTTAATTACGTATGCATTGTGAAAGGATTAAATGGTAAGCTAATTAACATATCCATCACCTCGCATGCTTATTTTCTTGTGATGAGAACATTTAAAATCTCCGTTAGCAATATTCAAATATACAATACACTATTATTAACTATAGTCATAAGGCTGTATAATAGATCTCCAGAACTTACTCCTCCTGAGACTTTGTACCTTTTTTTTTTTTTGAGGCAGAGTCTCACTGTGTTGCCTGGGCTAGAGTGTGGTGGCGTCATCCTAGCTCACAGCAACCTCAAACTCCTGGGCTCAAGCGATCCTCCTGCCTCAGCCTCCCGAGTAGCTGGGACTACAGGCATGCGCCACCATGCCCCGCTAATTTTTTCTATATATTTTTAGTTGTCAGATTAATTTCTTTCTATTTTTAGTAGAGACGGGGTCTCGCTTTTGCTCAGGCTTGTTTCGAACTCCTGAGCTCAAACAATCCGCCCGCCTTGGCCTCCCAGAGAGCTAGGATTACAGGCGTGGAGTTCAACTTTTTTACATTCCACATGTAAGTGAGATCATGCAGTTTTTGTCTTTCTATGCCCGGCTTTTTCACATAATTATATATTAATAGGCAACTATTTTTTAATTATATAGGTAAAGTACAAATATGTTTTACATATAAAAAGATCAAAACATTTAGCCACTACCAAACTGTCCTGGTTCCTTGCCTACATAAGAGAATTAATGACTTGGTGTGAGCCTTCCCAACTTTTATTTCATGGGTACTTCTTATGCTCTGTGTGTGTGTGGGCATATACATATCATACACATATATATAGTTCCTTTAGAAAATACATTATTGTATATGTTTTTAAACAAAAATGGCCTACCTTTGTGCAGCTTGATTTTTTTTCTCATCTTGGTGATCCACATGAGTACAGGTGGCACTACTGCATTTCTTTCAACTGCTGTCTATTTTCTAAAATTTGCATATAGCATAGTTTATCTGGCCTTTTTCCTACATGTTCCTTTTGATGAACATGTAGGTTGTTTCTGATTTTTTGCTAATACAAGCAGTGCTGCAGTGGACATCCTTATATAGCCTTTGTGCACGAGTGATATTTTTCTAGGGTAGATACTGTAATTATATGCTTACCTATTTGTGTTTTGGTTAATGCATATTTTTCCTGTTAAAATGTAAGCTCCATGAGGGCAGGAATCTGATTTGTTTTGTGCCTCACTCTTTAATTGCTACCTAGCCAAGTGTTTGGGAGAGAGGAGCGGTCAACAAATATTTATTGAATGAATCAGGCCGACAGGTTGGCTGGGGCCGTGGTGTGGCTTTGCGTCCTAAGAGAGGGAGCTGTGACTTATTTTGGTAAAATTGGAGATTTTCACACAAGGCAGTAGCAGGATGGTTATTAGTGGGATTTAGGAAAAAGTACTCTGGACTAGGAAGAAGGCAGGTACAGGAGAAGCGGTTAGGAGATTATTACACAGATCAGAAGGAAATGAGCAACAGGATAGTGGGAGTAGAACAGAAACGGTGCATTCGAAAGAGCTTAGAATGGCAGGATCAGTAAGATTTACCAACGAATTAGCTATGAGGGCCAAAATGAAGGCATGGAAGGAAGGTTAATAACCAGTCTGGGACATTTTAATTTACAAACATTTATTGTCTCCCAGCTCTGTGCAAAAAGCATTCTGCTAATTGCTGTTAGGACATAAATTTGCGTGACCTTTCTTCCCTACTGCGGCCCAGTGGAGAAGAGGGACAAGTACACAGGTACACCTAGAACTCAAGGGAGTGGCGGGTGGGAGGAAACTAGCCCAGGGCAACCCAGTCAAATACTGTACTGCTCTTCCAGAGTCGGGGAGGGGAGGAAGGTGGGTGAGTATGTTTCAACTCTGCCCTAGAGCCACACACGCCTGACTAGTGAACATCCAGGAAATAGAGTGTCGAGAAATATGCATCAGTGTAGATTTTTAGAATTGAGGAAATCTAAGTGATGACAGAGCTGAGGTTTGATCTTGGCTTCGAATGGCCTATTGGCATCAGTGGAGTCTGGAAAGTAGGGAAATAAACTGTTAGCTGTGTGACCTCAGGCAGGTTACTTAACCATCCTGAGCCTGAGTTTTCTCTTTTTAAAGAAAAAGCAATAATAACTAAAGGGGTAAAGATTGGTAAGATTACAGCTAGGCAGTGCAGGCCATGCTTAGCAGTGGCAGCTCTGATTCATACCTTGGCACAGGGAGAGGAAAGTGGCAGCTTGAAGTAAAAGGACTGCCTGACGTTTGTCATGTCCTCTTTGTTAAACCAGGATGGGATCTTTTGGGAGATAATATCTCTTGAGGAAGAAACACTTATTTGAAGTTCAATAGTTCTTTCAGTTTTACTTCCATTTCCTTTCAGTGGTTTCCCAGTGCTCTTAGAATAAAATCCAGCCTCTTAGCAGGGCCCACCAGAGCCTGCCAGCCGTGTTATTTTTTTTTTTTTTTCTTATTCTAAGACACATCAGGGGTTTTAGGCAGGGCTTTGACATAATCAGACTTGACTTTTGAAAAGATCAATGTGGCTGCTCAGAGATGCGATTGCATTTCTGCTGCGGCGGCAGGCAGCTCCATAAACACAGGGACCTTGCACTTGGTGGAGTCAGCAGTTGGAGATATGTTTTGGGAGTCGAGGGGAGAGCTCTGGGTGGGAAATACATACATTTAGGAGCCTTCAACATATAGATAGTATTTTGAGCAATTGGACTGGATGAAATTGCCTGGATGGGAAAGAGGCACCAGCTTTGGGCTCTGGGGCACTTCAGCGTTTGGAGGTCAAGGAAAGGAGAAAGAACTGGTCAGGGGGACCGAGCAGGAGCAGCAGCGATGGAGCAAAGTTAGGAAAGCATGGGGACCCAGATGCCGGGGAGCTCTATCAAGTGCTGCAGATGTGGCCAATGACGTGAGGATGGAGAAGTGACCATCTGACATCCTGTCACAACTCGAGTCAAACCCCGATCCTTGCGGGGTCTTTACAGGGACCTGCCTTGATTCTGTGCTCCTCTGTCCTCACCTTGACTTCATTCTGTGGTCCCCAGACACACAGGATGCATTTTCCACTTTTTTATCCAAGCCTGGCTCCCTTCCTCTCTGGGGCTTCTCACCTCCTGCTGCCTCTGAATGGAACACTCCTCCCCATCTTGGCATAGTTTGCTACCTGACTTCCTGGGGGGGGTGTCTTTGCTCCACAGGGGACCGCCCGTTACCCCTCCTTCTAAAACAGGAGGCACCTTACCCTCTCCAGTTATCCACTCCCTGTAGGCTGCGAATATAATAGGTGCGTTGTCCATTTCCCTCTAGAAAGTGAGCCCTAAAGGGTCGGGACTTCATTTGTTTCGCTTCTGCTCTATCTCCCATGCCTAGAACAGTGCCGGCTTCCCTAAAGCTCTGAGCTTACAAGCTTTGCCATGTGTCTCATTTCACTTTTCAGAGTCCAATAGAAATGTGACTGTTTATTATTATTAATATTTATATAAATAATATAAACAGTTATAATTGTCAGCTTCACCACCCCTTTTTATAGATAAGGAAACTGAAACCCAAAAGAGATTAAATAACATTCTAGGATTATGCAGCTCTCAAGGGGTAGAACTGGAGTATTTGCGCCCAAGTGACTGGAGCGAAGGTGTTCCTAACCAGGATGCCATGTCAGAGTCCCTCCCTGCCCCCACCTCACCAGAGAACACTGGGGTTTAAACCACTCTCAGGAGCAGCAGAAGCTGATTTCCTGAAGAGAATGAGAAGGGAGCGCTAGGCAGAGGGAACCAAGGGGCTGGAGACTTGAATGCGGAAGTTTAGGACCCTAAGTCAAGGGCTTGCCAAGACGTAAGGCTGGAGTTAGGCAGGGGCCAGATCCACAGGGCTGGTGAGGCAGGCCACCGAGTTTGTTCTTTTTCCCCACAAGGGGATAGGAAGCCATTAAACAGGGCGGTGCAATGATCTGATATCCACTGTAAAAGATCTCTTGGGTTATGGGCAGAGAAGGCATTAAAGCAAACCTAGAATGGAAGAAGCTTAGAGACACCTGTATGTACACACAGTAGTGGTATCTTTGTCTGGGGGACAGTGGTTGTGTGCCTTGGAGTAGGCTTGTGTTAGAAATGGAGCTAAATGGGCAGAGTGGAGATAGATTAAGGTAGAGATTTCAGGGTTTGCTGATGGATTAAAGGTATATGTGGGGTGGGGGGATGGAGATGAAATATCATAATTTGACTTTGAAGTTTTGGCTTGAGTAAGTGCATGGATAGAAGACGGTTCCATTTATTGAGATGTTGGGACTTGGATTTCAATAAATGCCAGTTATCTTCTTCCCTCGCCTTCCCTCCTCCCAAAGCTCCCCATTCGGAATATCCGACGAAAGCAGAAAGCTTTAAAAGGGTGCTCGCAATGTTATGTTACTTGTGTGATCTTTAAGGAAGTTTACATTAACATTGTGAGTGACGTCAATTTTGGAAAACTATCCAGAATTTTAGAGGAGATATAAATTGTGCTTGCAAAGGTGTGTGTGTGGGGGTGGGGCATGCATCAAACTTACCAATGAGACAAATACAATTAAAACTTAACGTTATCAAGATTGGCTAATACAATCAAGATGGGATTATCTCTAAACCTTTATTTAAATTGAGCCTTATTCTTGGCCCCTCCCTTTTTGGTTTGCTTTTAAAAACCAGCAATCTCATCTCTTCCAGCACTGTCCTGAGCCAGGTGGACTGGCAAACTCCTAGTCTCAGACACTGCCTTCACTTCGGAAAGGTAATTTCTGCTATACATTTCTAATCATTTTATTGTGATAATTTATAGAAGGATGACTTGCGTGGGACCAAGAAGCTTAGTAGAAAAGCGAGAAGTGCTGTGTTCCCTGAGTTGTTTGTTATCCCTACTTAATTTGGTGCATTCAGTCTAGTTAAAAGGGGTGTCCCTGTTTTCTTCTAAAATATCCATCGTAGTTTGCAAATGCTGGCAGGTTTGCCTAACTTTCTCATTTTCTTTTCCTGCTAGCTCCTCACTGCAGTTTTTCAGGTTTTCCTGCTCTGAACACTGAATTCTTTTATGTTAAGTATCTATGTTGGCTCTATTTCAGCTCCCGGGATTTACACACAGTTTCCAAATCGTTTTCTTTAATAGTTCCACAGTAAAATAAATACTCAAGAAAGAAGATGATCATACCACATTCTGTTCTTCTAATTAAGGCAAAGTCCCAAAAAACATGATTCCAATACATGTTAAATAATAGCAAACCAGAAGGATTTTTTTGTTATGTTATGAGATCTGAGAAGGCTGTGACAGGCAGAATCTGGATGGAAAATCAGAAGTTAGCTAAACGAAGAGGCCTGATACCACTAGGATTAAATCAGAGATAATGGTGTGATTTTATTGTGTAAGCACACACTGGGAAATATGTCTTAAGAGGGCCTGTTTGGGTAACAGTGAAGAATGAGGTGTAGCTGATGTTTGTCGCGTTAAAAAGAGGTGAAGTGGGGCTTTTTCGACCTTTCTGCAACATGTGCAGAGCTTCGGCTCACAATTTACGGGCCTTTTCTTCTGGTTCCATTCTTTGTTTGCCTTGCTGGTGTCTGGTAGCACCTGACTGCGTTAGAGAGCGTCTAGCCCGGGAGAGATGGCGAAGCAGGATTGCGCGTGGGTGGAGCTAAGCGGTGAAGACCTGCGTCCGATTTTCAGTTTCCACTTCGTACAACAATAATATGAGTTCTTGGCTTTTATTACAAAATCAACCTTTCCTAGCGTTCTCCTGTTACTTTTTAGAGTTTCCATTTTTAATTGTTTGAACTACATATGCTTTCCAAATACATTTTAAGTATGAGTCTCCACATTGTAAGGAAAGAATGTGTCTCACAGAAGCCCTCACGGCGAATTCAGATCGCTCTCTGTCCTTTTGAAAACACTATGTATTTGCAACCCAGCATTCACTCACTGGCATTTTGCAACGATTTCCCAGTTTTGTTGGCACATCTCCAGGAATAAGGTTCTTTGTAATTCTTTGCTCAAACATAAGGATCATGTATACAACTCTTAGCAGATAGATTAGTGAATACAATCATCTTTCAATTTTAAAAGCTACAACATAATAATAAGGTTATTTTTCTTGGGGGGAAAGATGAGAAACGGTAGCAAATCGTATGATGCTGTAATGCTAACAAAGTGGTAGCTTTGTGAGGGTATAGGGAAAAGCACAACCGTTTTTTGCTCAGAAAATAATTCAGTAGTAGCAACAAGGTCTCAGAGGGAGAAGCCTCATTGTTCTTAGTGAAACGATTATTTGTCAAAATATTTGATTGTTTTCCTATTCCTACTGAAAAGTTTGGGCTTTTCTCCTGCTCAATTTTGACACTAGAATTTTTAAGTATCCACACTATTGTGTTTAAAGCATTCAAGGTTTCAGAGTTCAAAGGTTATCCATTAACATGTAGAATGAGGCTACCCTTATGTTAAGGCTCAACCTGGTTCCACTTGTTCATACTTTCTTTGTTGTGTGGTAAGGCTCGATAGTCGTTTATTTGTTTGGATAAAGTTAATGAAGAGTGTGTTTTTGGACTGTGTTTAAACTGTGACTATAAGATTCTAGAAAATATTTTAAGAAAGGTATTCATCTTTTGTGAGAAAAGGAACCCTGGTATTAAAAGTGATCAATATCAGTGTACTTGAGTGAAAAAAATAGTGCTGGCACTTCTGGCTCTGCTAATTAATTAAGTGTGAATAAGTAATTGATTCACTTCCTTTTTAAAAAAGACTAACCAGACCATATGTGGGGTTAGTAGTCGTAAGTAAAATGACAGCAAAACATTATACTTGGCAAATTCTTCCCCTTTGCTAAGCTGTCTTCTCAAATTCCTTTTCCTATTTATTAAGGATTGCATGGCTCACAAGCTTGGGGTTGTTTTTGTAGTGCTTTCCCCACCCTTTCTTTTGATTTGGGAAATATATTTTAAGTGCCTTTCTTGAGGTGCTTTTAAGTTTTTCAATTTTGGATACACCAAAGGCCACTAAAAAATACTTGGCGATTTTGTTTGTAGTCACTTGCATAGATCCATTCCATGTTTGCATTTGTTTGCATTTTGGGGCAGAAATATTAGTGGATGTAATTGTTGTTGTCTATGGGTCCTCCTTGGAGCTTCCTTAAAATAGGGAATCAGAACCTTTTCTCGTCTTTCTTCCTTTCAGCAGGGGAAAAAAAAAACAGTTGGGAAATGCTTTATATGAGTTGGGCGTAGGGAGGAGGGGGAAAGGCTAGCTTCTTTTTTTTTTGTCCCCACTTTAAGCCTGGTTTCATCCAAATGGATTTCTGTCAAAACCAAGTAGATTCTTGGAACCTAGGCTAAATTTAGAAATCTCAAGTTATATTAGCACAAGCCCAGCCCTTTCAGGGAAAAAAAAAATCACAATTAGAGGAGAGCTTTATTTAGATACTAATTTAAAAACATTTTAATCATCTTCTCCACCTTTCTCACTCTTGAAGACAATCTGAAAAGGTGTTTTTCATACACAGCTACCTTCTAACCAGTGTAAAGGTTTTTTGTTTGTAACTCCGGGTGACCCAGGAGTTCGGGCTACCGGCCCCTCCCCTCGCCTGGGCACACCTTGCAAGGGAGGGAGGCGGAGGGGCAGAGGCCTGGGTCTGCGCCTGCGCATTACCCACGTGGCCCCCTCCCCGAGTACCTGTCAGTGGAACGGCCTGGGCGCGAGCCCGCCACGTTAAGCCGGATGGCGGGAGGCGGGGAGCGGGGCTGGGGGCGGCGGCAAGGCGCGCGCGTGCGCGGGAACCGCAGGGCGAGAACTGGGAGTGCGCGCGCCCGTCCGCTCGCTCGCGCCCTGGGGGCGGGGTCCACGGCGGTGGGCGGGGCAGGGGCGCACCCGCGCGGGTCACGTGGGCTCGGGGGCGGGGCCTCGGGCGGGGCCGGCGGCCGATGGAGGCCGGGGGCGGGGCGACTCGGAGCGGCGGGGCCGAGGGAGGGCGCAACAGCTGCTCCCTGAGCACTTTCTGACCCAACAGTCCCCCTGCGCCGGACGCGCCGCGCCACGGCGGCTCTAGGGACCCGCCACGGCGGCGCTAGGGACCCCCCGCGCCTGCACTGTCCCCGCGCGGACGAGTAGGGGGCGCCCGCGCCTTTGCCCCCGTGCGCACTCCCACCCCGCTCACCTTAGCCCCGCGCCCGAGGTGAGCCCGGCCCCCAAATCTTCTGGGTGGGGGTGGGATGGGGTGGGGGGGGCTCCTTTTTGGAAGGGCGGTCTTCAAGGCGCGCAGCCCCGAGGCGCCCTGAGGGATGGCTTCGCCCCTCGCCCGGGGGCCCCGTCTGTTTCGGGGGGCCGGGTGCGGGCGCGGGGCCCGGGAGGTGTCCGCACAAAAGGCCGAGAGAAACTCCCCGCCGCCTCCCCTCCCTCTGCCTTCCCCGCCCCCTCCCCTCGCCCGCTCCCTCCTCATTCAAACCCCGGCTCGCCCGAGCGGTGTCAGTTCAGCCCCGGCCGCCGCCGAGCGAGGAAATGGCCGAGGAGCCGGAGCCGCAGGTAAAGGGGGCGCCCCGGCCCGGCCCCCCGAGTCTCCCGGCCCTCGTTACCTCGTCCCCCCGGGAACCCCCGCGTCCCCCGTCCCTGCTCCTCCCGTGCCGCTCCTCCAGGGCGCCCCCTCCGCACCGGCTCCTGAGCGGTTCCGCCGGCGCGGAGGTGTGGGGCGAGCCCCCGGCGCGTACAGCGGTGTTCTGGCGTCACACTCACCGCTGGAAGTATTCCGAATGGCCCGGGGGCGCGGGGGTCCCCGTTTTCTCGGTCAGCGGCCGGGGCGGGCCGGAGGGAGCCGGGGGCTGCGCGGGCGGGTGGTCGGCTGCTCCGAAAAGTTGGGTCGCTCCGCGGGGCAGGTCTCCCGGTTTGCCGACTTGGCCTTGGGGGGCGGGCGGAGGGGAGGGGGCCGGCGCGGAGTCCCCTGCGGTGGCCCGGGAGGGGCTGGGGCAAGTTGGAAACAGCCAAAACAATGCGTCCGAATAGGCATCCCCTGCAAACAATGGCCGGGACCGTCCATACGGGCAGGGCGGAGGGCGCGTCTACAGGGGCCGCGGGAGGGGCCAGGCCTCGCCGCGGACCCCCAGGCGCGCCCCAGTGACCCTCCCGGGCTCCCAAAAATCCATCCCTGGGAGCCCCGGGTCGCCCGCCCATCCCTGAGCAGGCGGTGCACTGGACTGCGTTTCCTGGGTATGTTGTGATAAGGTGTTTTTTTTTTTTTCTTACTCTCTTTAAAGATTTAAAAAGAAAGCCCTCTTTTAATGCCCTGTAAACTCTTAAAAGAATATCTGTACAACTCTCCATTCTAGTGGCACACTCAGAGCCAGCTGGAAGCAAAACTAGGAACTCTAGAGGGAAGGAGGGATTGAAATGTTAGCCCCAAAGGGTGTTTCTTCTTTTTTTTTTTTAAAGGGAAGTTTCTGCCAGGAGGCGCCGAGTGGTGAAACTGCTCGGTTTCAGATGTAGAGCCCTCTTCACTCTAGATGTGCCCCCAAGGGCGAGCGGGACGGGATGGGGAGGGAGGCGCTGCTGGGGGCCCGGAGGCTGGATTCGGGGCTGCCTGGGCGGTCCCTGGTCTCGGGGATCTGGAAGGACGTCCAGGGCCAGGGGTTGAACCCACATTTTGGAATTCAGGGATTCACCGAAGACGGGAAGACGCATTCTTGGGTGGGTGGGTGGGTTGGGGTGGGGGAGGGGAGAGCGGGGCTGGGGGAGTTTTCCGCAAGATTTAGTTACGGGAGCAAGAAAAAGCCACCAGTGGCCACTTCTGGGACCCCAGTATCCTGTCCACACTGGAAGCAGCAGCAATCTTTTTTTCCCTTGTTTTCGTTTTTTTTTTCCCCAAGAAAAGGATAGTCATTTCAAGACTTAAGGCTTTAGTGTGGTGTTCCACTTTCAAATTCCTTGAGCCTCAATTTATCTTTCTGAATCAGCCTATAGGGCTTGAAGCTTGGGACATTCCTAAGCATGTGTTAAGTAACTGGCGGTTGCAGTGGTCCATTGCCAGTTTAGGGTCGTGTATTATTGACCACCGTGTGTACTACAGCGTAGCTGGTTTTCTAGATCGTTTGGAACCATTAAGCTGTATGTTTTAAGCAGCCTAGGTCTGATTTAGTTCAGGTTGATTCAATTATGTCTTCATCACTTTTGAGTTGGTTGAATGACTTGACATGAGATTAAGCTCAACAAAAGAAAAGGCGAGGTAGCAACAGCTGCCGGCCAGGCCTGGCCACTAGGTAGGGGTCTTAGGATGCCTTTTACCTTCCCTTTTGTATGTGTCAAGAAGCACATTTAAAATGTTCTTCTTTTACTGTACTTTTTCCCCCTGAAGTGGATGGACTGCCTTGATTGATATCAAACAAAACATAAAATGCTAAGTTTTATGATACTTTGAGAATGAGTAATAGATCTAGAGTTTCTAAAAAGTCTTTATGTGTCTATAGTAACAAGTGCAGAGTAATGGCCTCATTGCTTTTTGTCTGAAATATATAACAGTCGAGCCACCAGTTTGTGCTTGCTTAGTTAATATGTGCTAAGAACTTTTAAGGTGTGTCCTTAATGGTAGATAACTTTTTTCCTTCTGAGAAGTCATGTTTATTTTAGATACTGTTTTGTTCAGTGTTCCGGAGACTGTTAGCAGTGTTTGGGATTTTTTTTTTTTTTTAAATCCTGGTGTTTTAGAAGTTACCTCCTCCCCCCAAATTGCTGCCATCTTTAATCAGTTATATAAGTATTAAATTCAAGAGGCAGTGACTTCTTTAAAAATTCAGTCGTCAATAGCTACAGGGCAGAGTTATAATTTGAATTGTTAGAATATGATTAATAACCTGGTTGTTTGGAATTTTAATTACTTGGTGTGATGAGGAAGGGCTAGTTCTTTAGAATTGTGTATTTATTTGCATACAGGAGGAGGAAGTAGAGGACAAGATTGTGACTTTTATCGGTGAAGGACACATGCTTTTCTTTAGTGTCCTACTTCTTTTAATCCTTTTGTCTTCATAACACCTCCTAACACTTTGCAGTTTGACCTTTGCTGTTTTTTAATAACTAGTGAGATCGAAGTTTAGCAATTGTCTTGAGTTCATATTCCCTTTCACTTCTTACTCAAAAAAGGAACTAATACACCAGTTAGAAAATATATGTAGAAAAAATTTTCGCCCTTTACCCTGAAGAATCTATTTGGATAAGAGCTCAATTTTTTCCCCCAGGTAGTAGAGGAGGAAGGGGAGGAGTGAAGATTTTGACTGCTTTTACTTTTAAGGTGGGGGGGTAGATTTGCATTTTCTTTATAATCCTCCATTTTTGGCAGGGAAACTTCAGGAGGAATAGGAGCCCCTAATCCCCTTCCAGTGGACTTATTTTAGAGGAAATCTGAAAATAAGACTTAAATCATCAAGTCACTTATAAACCGATGAAATAATTAAGGAATATAATGGCCCGACAGTGACTAAGTCTCTCTATCTCCTCATTGCAGATACATGCTAATCACTTTTTTCTCTTTTAACAACATTATGAAATGGTATGTTTTTGCCACAGCAGGGTTGCCATTTCCCAACCCCAAGCACTCTTAATTCTGAGAAGCTTGATTAGAGCCTCAGGGGTCCCAAAAGATGCCCTGTTTTCCCACTTTACAAAATTACATTCTTTTCTTTTCTCACAGTTGTCACAAACATATTGGTTGATAAGAACTTTTGAGTAGTTTTAAGGACTCTTGAGTACTAAAAGATACTACTTCAAAAAAAGCATCTACTTTTATCTGATTCTCTTGTGAAAGTAAATGATTGGACCTTTTTTATGTTTTATATGAGGCTTTGTTTCCATTTGCTTAAAAAAAATTCAGTTTAGATTGTTCCATCTCACGTATGCCAGTATGGCCTGTATGTTACAGATTTTGAAGTTGTGGGTATGATTTGTTTTAAATGGTTCATGCCTAGTTTCCTATTTCAGTTTAATCCAGTAGCAGTATGTTTAATGAATGGGAAAGGTGAAGCTAAAGTATGAGCAATGACTAAATGTTTTCAAGTTTTAGAATTATAAAGTAGGAATGAAAACATGAGACAGTCGTATAAACCGATGAGCATTCCAATAGAATAAAATTAAGGTAATGAGATTTTAAATCACTATAATTGGAATATATATAATAAAATAGTTTTAAAATGACAGGGCTGTTAAATAAAAACCTGGAAGGTATTTACAGAACAGCTACTGAAATGGAATTAAAGGAATCCCAATCTTATTAAATATTCTAAACAGTGAAGGGTTTACTTACAGCATGTAAATGAAACTTGTGACAATGGAGACGTCCTGATCCCCACACCTCATCTCCAGATTTTCGGGGGCAGGGGTGTTAACTAGTTTGAATCATGTGGAAGAAAATGTATCACACAAAGACGGCAGGACATTTCCGAAATTGGGGTGGGGGAGGGAAGCCTGATTATTAAATATAACTTAATGGCCTCATTTTGGGGGCAGTATAGAAACTTTTCTGAAATGCTGATTTTTTTTTTTTTTTGGAGTAAGGTGATCTGGATTATTTTTCTCCAGCTGGTAATATAGTTAGACAAATTTGCAATGGTATGTGGGGCAAAGGTTTCTGAATTTAGACCACGAGGGCAGATAGAAATCTGACTTTAAGGAAGTGGAAGAACAGGGACCATTCTTTCCTAAAATCTGTAGCTCATGACGAGCAAACTCAATTCTTGTCCACATCTGTCTTCCAAATAAATAGGGGAGAATCCCCCATTAGCCAGCTGCCGCTGCAAATTACCCTTTTATATTTAATTTTGGGAATCTTTACGTTTGAGCATTTGTTGACTGACTGTTGTAAACATCCCCATTACTTCCTGGCCAGGATATCAGCATAACTGAGTTACTGGAAATTTCGGGCCAGTTTGGTAATTTTATGATAAAGTTGAGAAATAAAATTACTAAACCTGAAAAGACAGCTGAGTAAGTTGTTTGAGAGAATTACTTTCTTAGCCTTTGTTCTTAAGCTTTGCCAGAGTTGTTTTTGACCTCCACATGTCTCTACTAGAGTCAGATGCTGTTTTTTTTCTTTTTTTAATGGGTTTATGGAGTGTTTTTGTATTGGTGTTCCATTAGTCCCTAGTGTGTCTGGAAACCTTTTGAATTTCAAATGTAGTTAAATGGACTGGAAATGTAGGCTCCAGTTAAGTTCTTGAGTCAGTATTAGGAGAAATACTTGTTTTTACTTTTCCTACCTGTGTCAACATCAGGATAATTTAAATAATTCAGTTATACCGGAAGTACTGTTTTCATTTCTTTTCTGGTAAGTTTTTTCAGTTTATTATAAATCTACTGAACAGTGATGTATTATTAATGGAAAGGAGACTTTTCCCTTTAGTTTTGAAAGCAAACAGGTGACTTGGAAGAGCCAGACATACAACTTTAGTATTTATTCAACAAATGATAGGGTGGGGACTATTTAAATGTTGCTAAAGGAAGATCTTATGTCTTAAAAGATATTGCCCAAGATGGTATTTAACAATGAAGTTAGTTAAATTAATTGAGTCTAATTCAAAAAGCTCATCGTTTGATCTTCTGGAAAAAGTGGTATAGTGTGTAGTGGTGTAGTGCAATGGTCATAATTAATTGTGTGTGTACATATACATACAGTTATTTGTGTATACATGTGTGTGTACATACACACAAGTACACGTTCAGTGTTTGTAGGGAGTTAGGAGTACAGATAAAGATAGAACAGTTTATTTTTTAATTTGCTGAAATCTCTTTTTTGGTATAGTTAGGCTTGTCAGATCTTTTCAGAATATTTAAGGTTTTACTGGTTAAGTAGTACTGATGGTAGAAACTGACAGATAGCAATGCTTAATCTTGCTCAATTAAAATAAAAAACATTCACTTCCCTTATAACCCTTTCAGGTCAAGATGGAGTTTTTTAAAAGCCAGTTTGCAGATTATAGTATCTGTTAATATTGAAACTAAAAGTAATATGTGATACTTTAAATTCTTATTAAGATCCTTTAACTGACCTTAACTGATTTGGAATGAATCAGACAGTTTCTAATTATGACACTCAAATATGTTAATGTGATTATATTTTTATAGTACTTTGGTTTCTAATCCTATTGAGAACTGATCATTTATAAAGAGTTTTAAGAAAGTGAGATTATTTCCTATAAAATCTTCCCACATTTTGCCTTTGAACAGTCTTTTGTGTGTGAAGAGTTTAGGTTGTAACATTGAATAGAAACTTTGAATATTCTAATCGAGGTTTTTTTGCTTAACTTTTTAGCCTCTGTCCACAGCTATATTAGGAAAATTGGGTTGACCATGTAGCTCATGGGCGTGACCTTAGTGATTTCCTTGAAATAGTGTTGAAGAATTTAAAGGATTTAAAACGCAAACAAACCTGTAGCTTCTCAATGTTACTGTAGGTTGCTATGTGGAGTTTTCTCCAATCTAGTCATTAGATGTAGAAAAGACAGTATGTGTAAAATATAGAGGAAAAGCTTCGGGAAAAACTGTAAGCTTCCTAACCAGATCTTGGAGGTAATGTTGTAATATTAAGGATACAAATGCCTTGGCCAGAGAGTAGCAGTTTAAGTTGAACGTTTTAATAAACATTTATTTGAACATTTTAGTAACTTGGGAAAAAGTAGATCTGTAGGCAAAGTACTTGTATAAAAATATAATTTTTATGTGTTTTTGACAGTTTTTGAGAGCTTTTGAGTACCTTATTGCTCCATACTATGATATATAAAATATTCCATATCAAGAATGTAAGATACTCTGTTCAGCTGAAACAGAGAGACATGTTGTCTCTAAAGGTTAACAGTTTCGGTACACCTGTATGTAAAGAAAAATATTTCCAAGTTACAGCAATTGTCAGCAAGGTGGCTGTTGCCCCTAATTTGTTGTCCTTAAGCGCAAATTATTGTGCTTTTCAATAAGCAATGTATAATGTGTAATATTTGCTAATTTCAGGATCTACAGGTAGTAGTAGAAGTCACAGCTTCAGTCACAAATCAGTGTCTTGCTCGTGCCCTAAAGACCATCAGGCTTATATTTCAGGCATTTATAGCAATATGGTTATCTACTGGATTTCAAAGATTATGTTGTGCTAAATTTTTTAAAAAGTATCTACTTAAATGATGACAATGTAAATTAAACACTAGAATCTCTCAGTATAGGGTTATATTGGGTAACTTCCTGACTTAGGTACCTTGGGATATGTATAGGGCTGATGGTTAAGTTCTGTTATTTACTTGAGTAAAGGTTTAAAAATGTTTTTAAACATTGAGAGACATTTTTATGAAGTAACTTTCAATAAGCTTAGTGTGTTCAGAATGCTTGCTTTCTTGAAAGTAAAAGCATTAGAGTACAGTGTTGGATTATAATATCCTCCCTTTTCCCCTTCGGTGCTTTGTCAAGACAGACAACAGGGTGGTCACCATTGGCTGCTGTGTGCTGTACTCAAGGCTGAAGGGTCTTGGGAAGACTCAATGTATGTATGTGCACATACACACTAAAGCCGGAATGGCCATACCTTGCTAGACAGTGATTAGATCAGAATTTCTGTTAAGTCTTTATTATTACAACCACTTTAAAGATTTTTGTTTAGCAAATTGGTTTTAAGTGATGTAAACCTGGTTTAAAGTATTACTCATTGTTTTAGAGTTTAAGGAAGTGTTTTGTCTACATACGTTTTAGTTTCTAAGTGGAGAGCTGGGGGCATTTGCTATCAAAGATTTCCCTAGCACGCCCAGCATTTTTGTTTTGGTGGGTCATAAGGAGAGTGGATATAAATCCAAGTGATGGCAGTTTGTGCTGGTCAACTTTATGGTATGATTAAATACGATTCTTTTACATTTTATTACACTCCTGAAGTTGCAGAATGTTAATTAGATGGCAGCCATAGATAGTCATGTAGACATTTTGGTGAACATTGGAGTTAATTTTAATATCTGATCATTTATGGTTAGTGACTGTGGCCAAACATGTGCATACTGATTCTGTGCCTCTACCAATTATGTGATGTTTATTCACCAGGTGTTTGTTGAAGGCCTGACCCTGTGCCAGGCATTGGGGATAGCAGTGAACTAGGCAACAAGGTCTCTGTCCTTAAGATCTAAAAGAGGTGGTAGAGAAAGACAATTGCAAACAAACAAATAAGCAGTTTCAGATCTTGACGGAAGTTGTCAGAGGAAGTCATCACCGAGCTGGGCATGGCGTGTGCTGGGCAATAATCAGTGAAGGCGCCTCTGTGGTGAGCAGTAAGGATTACCTGAAACCAAGTAGTCTAGGACTCAGGACAGTTGGACACAATTAATGACTATTAGGATCTGCTCTAGAAGCTTCCCTGAAGGAAGAAGTGCCTCTGTTTTGCTGGGAGGTTCTTCCCCATCTGGCCACACAAGGAGACCTGTTGGCCCAGGGCACCCTTCCCTCACCGCCAGGCCTCCCAGGCTGTTCACCCTCCCAGGCAGACCCAAGCTCTTCTTTCTCCTGAGATCATTTCCCACTGTGCCTCCCTCCTCATCCTTCACTCCAGTGAAATCTCAGGAGATCTTGTGTTACAAGGGTGATGGTGACTTCCTTAACCCAGATATTTGAACATTTCAGAGATAAAAATTGGAACCAAACCATATTCCTGAGTATTTCCAGGAACCAAGTTAGGCTGTAAGTTATGCTGTTACTCTAGGGAGGGGTTGGGGCAATAATAGGGCTATACCTACATCATATTTCTAATCAAGAAATTGAGTGTAAGGTTGGTGTCTTTTTTTTTTTAAAGAAAGGACGTCAGTAGAAAAGTAGACTTCTCAAAAGTTTTAAAATTTCACAGATTAGTTAAATTTCTAACAATAACAAAAAATAATGTTGAGGTCTGACATGGGGACTGACTTTGATTTTGCCAAATGAGGACATTAAAAAAAAAAAAAACCACTATTTGCTGTAAACCACTATGTCATTTTTTAGAAAAGTACATTTTAGCACCTAAAAGGAAGGACCTCAAATAAATGACAATCTTTATGCAAATTGAATTGAGTCTATGTGGCCTTATGTAGAACTCATAGAATGGTTTCTCTTTTTCTCATTTAACTGTTGGACAGTGAAAATCGTGTCAGTTTCATAACTGCTTTTCTAGAATATGTGCTGTTCATATTAAAATATTGCCCCGGACATTGGCATTCAGTAAGTACTTGTTGAATGAGTAAATGACTGCATAGAAACCTAATTTAGCAGTCCCTTATCCAAGTATCATTTAATATTCTGATTAGCAGAGTCATTGAACATTTCTTTGAATATGTAAATCTATCCCCATGACCATAGAATTTTGAAATTCTCAGGGCCGTCCTGTCGTTTAACCAATGGTATTAAATAGATACAGAAAGATGAGAGGTCTGTGGTGATGACATCTTTACGGTTGTGACTTAGCCAGACTAGAACACAGGGCTCTGGAGTGTTCTTTTCTGATGCACCACGCTGGTGACCAGCTGGTGTGCTTAGCCTCCATTGTGATTGCCACAGAGACAAGACTGAGAAATTAAGATAAAAAACTTCAGTAAGTTCTTTCTTTACCCTAATCTTTGATCTGCAGTCTTATTTAGAAAAGCTTAATGCTAGAGACCTAATTTATTCAAAACTAAAGATAACCAGGAGTCCGAGAATTTCTTTTTTGGAATGGGAAGGTGGGAAGAGCCCTTTCTATTGAGCCTAGGGGCCTTGCTCTTTGAGGAAGTGAAGAGCAGGAAAGTAAATGTTTTCTGTTGTTGTGTTTGTACGTTGCCTGCAGTGGGAATAGTTTGCCTGTCTTTGTTTTCTTTGGTAGAATTAATTGACTGAAGTTTCAAAGTAGTTTAAAAATAATTCTTACTGCTTGCCATAAAGGTAGAGGGTATCGGCTTGAGAGATTAATTCTTCTCCAGGAGTGAAAATTCGCTTCTTAAGTTAGAGCCACCAAGCTAAATAATCAGTCTTCCGCCTGGCCAAGGCCTCAGGTGAGAGATGGATTAAGAAAGGAGAGGATCCATTTTCGTATGAAAGACTGAGCTATGCCGGTCCTGCTGTGTTGAGGGTTTTAACTTAAATGTGTACATTCAGAGAGTGGCTTTGTGTATGTCTTTCCTTATCTGTTGTCTGGACTAGGAAGTCCTACCCAGCGCTCACTGGAGGCAGAAAGTTGTTGAAAGCAAACTGGGATTTGGACAGTGGGGTGAGGTTTGGACTATCCGGTGAGCCACAGTGTATCAGGGTTCTCTTGGCCAAGACGAGTACCCGTCCCGAGGGGTCCCATATTTCCTGAATGGGGATGTTAGGAAAGATTCCTGTTTTTGTGTGCTGTGTTGCTGAGCTCTGTATGTGTTATCTTCCAGTGTGCTTTTGGGCATTTGTGTTTGTTGTATGTAGATTTGTTTGTATATAAAACAGTTTTAAACACTGGCTTTCAAATTTTACTTGAGAAAGTGGTTTCACTTTGTCATCTTACTTTTCACAGTTCTTATAGTCTTTAGGTTGGGGAGGCTGTTGAGCAGATACACATGTACATTTTAGTGGCATTTAAAACACAGTCAACCGAATTTAACAATTTCTGCCCTAAAACTTGACATTTTAGATTTAAATCAGTAAAGCGTCATGTCTTAAGTTTAGCTGCATGAAATTCTGATTTAAAAAGTGTACCGACTGGATAAAATGCCAAGGATTTAATTAACAAGCATGTTTAACAGGATGCACTGTGTGTTAGTTAAAGTGAAGCAGCTGGATTGGTCGCCTTCTCTGCCTCGTGGAAAAGACCCTGTGAATCATCCGCGCCAGCCTTCTCTTTTCTCTGGGTGCAGCTAACCGTTCCTATTTTTTTTCCTCTAGGGTTTGGAAATCCCTTGTCTCCAGGTCGCTGGGATTGACTTCTTGCTCAATTGAATCACTCAATGGAGACAAAGAGAACTAATGCTTTGTGCTGATTCATATTTGAATCAAAGCGTCGGGGAGTCTGTGTATGCCTTGTTTGTGGAAAAAACCAGTGGTACTGTCACTGAGCTTCCTAAAACTTCTGAAGATAAGAAGTTAGAGGACTATATACTTTGTTTTGAACTTTTATAATAAATATTTGCTCTAGTTTTGAAGCCCAGGGCTGCTGGAGGTGTGAGTGACAAGTCTCACAAGTGGCCTTATTCCAACTCCGGAAATTCCCCAAGGAAACTTTGAGATTCTTGTTTTTTATAAAAGCTAGAGTGACAGGAACCATGCCAACCCAATCCCTCTTAGTGTACATGGATGGGCCAGAAGTGATTGGCAGCTCTCTTGGCACCCAGATGGAGATAGATGATGCCATGTCCATGAAAGGCACCACTGCCGTTCCTTTCAGAGCCACGCAAGAAAAAACCGTCATCCAAATAGAGGGATGTATGCCTTTGGACTGCATGTTCTGCAGTCAGACCTTCGCGCATTCGGAAGACCTTAACAAACATGTCTTAATGCAGCATCGGCCTACCCTGTGTGAACCGGCGGTGCTGCGGGTTGAAGCCGAGTATCTTAGTCCTCTTGATAAAAGTCAAGTGCGAACAGAACCTCCAAAGGACAAGAATGGCAAAGAAAATGAAGAGTTTAGCTGTGAGGTATGCGGGCAGACATTTAGAGTTGCTTTTGACGTTGAGATCCACATGAAGAAACACAAGGACTCCTTCACTTACGGGTGTAACATGTGTGGAAGGAGATTCAAGGAACCGTGGTTTCTAAAAAATCACATGCGGACACATAATGGCAAGTCAGGGGCCAGGAACAAACTGCAACAAGGCTTGGAGAGCCCAGCAACCATCAACGAGGTCGTGCAGGCGCACTCAGCCGAGAGCATCTCATCTCCTTACAAAATCTGCATGGTTTGTGGCTTCCTATTTCCAAATAAAGAAAGTCTAATTGAGCACAGCAAGATGCACACCAAAAAAACTGCTTCCGGCCCCAGCAGTACACAAACAGGCTCTCCACAAGAGGGAATGCCTCCTCCGAGGGAAGAGTTCCTGCAGTTTTTAAACCTAAGACCAAAATCTCACCCGGAAACGGTGAAGCAGCTCGTGAAATGGATACCTCAGCTCGACCCGTTCACCACCTACCAGGCCTGGCAGCTGGCGACCAAAGGAAAGGTCGCCGTCGGCCAAGAAGAAGTGAAGGAGTCGGGGCAAGAAGGAAGCACCGACAATGACGATTCGAGTTCAGAAAAAGAACTTGGAGAGATTTGGAGCGTGACTAAAAGCCATTCGGAAGGTTCTGGAAAGTCCAAAACAAATAAAAGTTGTACAGGCCTCTCACAAGATAAAGAGAAGTCCAGACACTCCAACGGCGAAGTGCCTTCTGTAGACGCGGACCCAAAGTTACCCAGTAACAAAGAGAAGCCGACGCACTGCTCTGAGTGCGGCAAAGCTTTCAGAACCTACCACCAGCTGGTCTTGCACTCGAGGGTGCACAAGAAGGACAGACGGGCGGATGCCGAGTCGCCCACCACGTGTGTCGACGGGAGGCAGCCTGGGACGTGCTCTCCAGACCTAAGCACCACGCTGGATGACAATGGAGCCGTGGATCGAGGGGAAGGTGGTTCTGAAGATGGATCTGAGGATGGGCTTCCCGAAGGGCTCCATCTGGGTAAGCTGCTCTGGCGTGTGCCGTGGCCCCGTGTTCGCCTCCCAGGCAGCGCCAGCGGGGAGGGGGGTTTGGAGAACCGGGGTGAAGTCCAGGCTCTTTGTGGCAGCACTCTGTGTAAGACGCTTAGCCTCTCAGGGCCTTAATTTTCTCATTTCTGTAATGACGGGGTTGTGTTAAGAGGCCCATCAAGTTTTCTCCTTGTTCTGAAAATTCTGTGATTTTGTATTTCGCTCACAACACACATTTTTTTGTGCATCAGCCTAAAGCGCTATTTCCCAACTGGGGCGATTTTTCCCCCCGTTGACGTCTGGCAATGTCTGGAGACGTTTTTGGTTGTCAGAGCTGTGCAGTGGTGTGTGTTGTGCATGTAGCTGGCATCCAATGGGCAGAGGCCGGGGACACCGCTAGACATTCTACAAGGCACAGGACAGCACCCTCATCAAAGGGTGATCTGGCCTGCAATGCCCATAGTATCAAGATTGAGAGATTTCACTTCAAGTTTTTCTAGCATTCCTGATCTTATCTCTAAAAACAAGCTATCTTTACATGCAATTAACTTCCCTGTCTTATCAAGGCCCAGTTCTCATAAATTTATTCCAAATGAGTTTTCTAGTGGTCACAAAAGGTACTGGGAATGATTGTCAGCTAGAACAAGAATATTATTAGAGAAACCATTTGGCGCGGGCTGATACCCCATCCTTAATGTTTGGGAAGCTAATGCCCATTAGCAGGTTAAATCAGTAACCCAAACAATTTGTCTCTAAAATACAGGGAATGTGAACACATCAAAGATATTTTTAAGAAACCTCATTTGCTCAGTAAAAATATCAGTATACTAATGGCACTTGTGGAAACAAAACTGTCACTGAAGGCATGCTCACGTTGTTTCCTGAGCCGCAGTGGAATTGTGCAGGGCAAAGGATTCCACCTGTGTTTGGAGTCTTGCCATCCTCACTTCAGCCAGAGCTGCTCATGTCTGTTTAATATTTTGTTTGAATAAAGGATTCTGCTGCTTAAAACCATTTTAAAAAACCCTAATGTGTAGGACATTAATCAACAAGTGAATGATGGGCACATGAATTGGTCTCAGAAACATTATCGCTTGTGAAAGTGGTCTTTGTTTAAAACACATGCCTCCTTCTGATTATTTCAGTGTAACTTTGCTGTGTGTTTGAAGTTTTCTGCAAACTCTGAGACCCATGATGAATTTTTTATTGTTTTTTGAGACGGGATCTTACTCTGTTGCTCAGCCTGGAGTGTAGTGGTGCGATCATAGCTCATCGTAACCTCGAACTCTTGGGCTCAAGGGATCCTCCTGCCTCAGCCTCTCAGGTAGCTGGGACTACAGGAGTGTACTACCATGCCTGGCTAATTTTTCAATTTCTTTTTAGCAATGGGGTCTTGATATATTGCCCAGGCTGGTCTTAAACTCCTGGACTTAAGTGATCCTCCTGCCTCGACCTCCCAAAGTGCTAGGATTACAGGTGCGAGCCACCATACTCAGCCAGCCACATTATCAATTTGACCAGACAATATTTTGGACTCTTCACTTGCTTTTAAGCCAGTGCCCAGTTCTTTTTCAGATCATGTGATCTGTGTCAGAGCAGTAGTTTTTACATCAAATATTTGGGATGTTTTGAGTTTCCTGAGACACAGGAAACCTAGCACTTAGCATACTACAAATTTTTAGTTTTCTGAAATCTGGAAAACACATTATGATGTCTCAATGAGATCATAAAAAAGGTTTTAATCACAGATGGCAAAGTGGTTTCTCCTGGTACCAGTACTGTACTAGTACAGTGCCCTGAAAGTAATGAAATGGCCAATTACTAGTAGGTGGCGTGGAAAACTTGGGCTGGTTCTTCAAGGTGGATAGAATACCCACTCATGGATGGGAGCGCCACAGCTTGGCATTGGGTTCTGGTTCTACCACTGCATTGTTTTGTGACCGATTATATGTTGCTTACACCCTTCTTTACCCTGATTTCCCTGTTTGCAAAATTGGCCTATGATCCTTGTCTTCACCTCCCAAGGATAATTTTAGCAGCCTATTTGTAAAAAGTTCATACTCCTTTAAAGAACACTGTAAAGTTAGAGGTGATGCTGAGAGAGCGAGAGCCAGGGACATGTGGAAAATGTCATGTGCTTTGTTCTAAAGTAAAGGCACTTCATAGCTTTCTGGATATGACCCAACGTACCATAAATCCTGACACACGGTTGGAAGTAGGAAATTGCAACAAGGTGCAAACCCAGCTAGTTGGGTGTGATTGTAAGAAAGCAAGCTGGTCATTCTGTATTTAGGGAATTGATTTTCCTAAACGTGTATTACTATGTGGTTTCTAGATTTATCTTACTGTACTATCATTGGCTTTCTTTAAAAATTTAAGATCATAAAACTAAATTTATTTTTAGAAGTTTTTATGTTACCTTTTTAGATTAAGGGTTATCTCTGTTTTAAAGGTGAATGTATACTTTGCCTAGAGGGGAGTTTAGGGATAACAGAGATTGTACAGTCCTATCTTTGTTACATTTGAAAGCTCACCAAGGTCTGCTTATCAGCTACTTTTTAAAATTAGTAAGCTGCAGGCAATCTAGAGAGCAGAAATACAGGAGGACAGAAGAGGCCTTTTGATTGGACATAACAGTTTTGCAAGGCAGAATGGCCAGTTCGATCGTGCTAAAACCTCAAGAGATGGCCAGACCTTTGTTGTAGTCATTCCTGTTACAGTGTACGTGATACGATCTACAACAGAGATCGTTTGTTTAGACTTACTCGTTTAGGTGAGGGGTATTTTAATTGCTGCACATCTGACTGTCTTGGAGGGCCATGCGTGTGAGTCTAATAAATCAGGCTTTCATCAGACTCCACGGCGAAGATTGAGGCTGAAGGCCTAACTCGTCGTTTGAGGACAGATTTTGAGTTGTCAGATATATTTTGCCTACATGAGGGCTTGTGAGCAATACAGTCTGCTTTCCAAAACTACGCTAAATTTTGACAAAGTTTCCCGAATTTGCCCAATGCCAGACTTTCTTTTCTGTTGAAGATTAAGTTGTGCTTGCTACCCTCTAGTGGTAACTTGTTTAATCTTAAAATAAAAAGCTTATTTTTCGAAACCCTGGTGGTTAGGGGAATTGATGATTTACACTGGCTTATTTTTCTAAATTACTTATTGTGAAGAAGGTGGCTTTTCCAGCCAGACTGTGCGTCCACCTTCAGTTGGCAAGTCCTGCTCGCTAAGAAATACGGAGAGAACAGGAAGCTGCCATGCAGTTTGGTCTCTTAAATGATCTTTCTTGTGATTAAGGCAAACAAAGAACTGAATCTTTAATAGTGCACTTTGCTATTCTCAGAAAATAAAAAAAATTAAAAACACAGGCATTTTATAAAACTTTAAACAGTTTCAAAACAGCATTTGGTATGTTTTTAGCATTTTTGGGTCTACCCCAATCCCGATATAAAAAAATTATTTCATGCTTTCCAAATACGCTTATATCAAGAATATTTAATTCAGCATGTCTTATACATGTACTTCAGCTGTCTTATAAAATATTTTTGTTTCTGCTTTAAGATAAACATGATGATGGAGGAAAAATAAAGCATCTCACATCCTCAAGAGAGTGTAGTTACTGTGGAAAGTTTTTCCGTTCAAATTATTACCTCAATATTCATCTCAGAACCCATACAGGTAAAGAACTTCTTCTTTTTTTTTTTTTAAAGCATGTATTAGTTAAAAGAATTATAATATAGTTCTCTACTTTTTTTTTGTTCAAATAGTGAAGAATAAATGTGTACTGTGTTTATGGCAGCTGTTATTTTTATTCTTTTAGTACAGTTGTCACTTGGACTGTTCCTGTTTTGAAGTTAATTTCTTGTTTAGTTTGTGACTGTTGTACTTGACATTCACATCTTATTAAAACTGTTCATATTTTTTAATGCCATATCTTTTTTATATTTTTATGATTTAGAATGAAATGAGAATATATTTAGTAGTCTTTCTTTAGATTGTTAAAGCTGTAGCACAGTTGCACG
This sequence comes from Avahi laniger, assembly GCA_963575035.1. Taxonomy (NCBI): domain Eukaryota; kingdom Metazoa; phylum Chordata; class Mammalia; order Primates; family Indriidae; genus Avahi; species Avahi laniger. Next base: position 28,986 of record CAUYSK010128929.1, read on the forward strand.
GGAGGCTGCATAGATTTGAATTTTATCTCTTGCCCCCCCCCATTAAAAAAGTAAAATGAATTTCATCTCTTCCATGTACTAGCTGCAACGTTGGGCAAGTTATTTAACCTTTTTGTGCTTTTAGTTTTTTTAGCCATTTAAGTAGAATAATAATAATCACTTTATAGGACTGTTATGAAGATTAAATAAGTTAGAATTGTTGCTGTTATTTTGTTTTTTCTATCGAAGATATGTATTTGTACTTTCAGATAGTCAGAATAATAAGGGTGATGAGACGAAGAACTCATGAGAAATCCTGGACATGAAGATCAGTAGATTGAGAAGGGAAAAGGAAGGGAAGCCTGTATTTTCTAAATGATGGATTCTTCCTGTTTCCACAAATCTATTTTGATGCTTTTCATAAACTTCTATAATATGGTGCCATTTCTTGTTTTAGGTGAAAAACCATACAAATGTGAATTTTGCGACTATGCTGCAGCCCAGAAGACATCTCTGAGGTATCACTTGGAGAGACATCACAAGGATAAACAGATAGATGTTGCTGCTGAAGTCAAGAACGATGGTAGAAATCAGGAGACTGAAGATGCACTATTAACCGCCGACAGTGCGCAAACCAAAAATTTGAAAAGATTTTTCGATGGTGCCAAAGATGTTAAAGGCAGTCCACCTGCAAAGCAGCTTAAGGAGATGCCTGCTGTCTTTCAGAATGTTCTGGGCAGCGCTGTGCTCTCACCAGCACACAAAGATACTCAGGATTTCAGTAAAAGTGCAGCTGATGCCAGTGCGGACAGAGTAAACAGAAATCCTGCCCCTGCTTATGTGGACGTGTTAAAAAAGAGATCAGTAATTGAACCTCAGGCAAATAACCTCATCTGTAAAACAGAAGAGGCTGTTGCTCCTCTGGACGGCAGCACCGCCCAGAACGTTGATGGCGGCCCCAAAGAGAAGAAAGTGGAGATGGCAGCAGATTGCAAACACAAGCCGAGCTCGGACTCTCATGACAAACCTTTAAATTTATCCCTCGGGGCTCTTCACAACTGCCCAGCAATTTCTTTGGGTAAAAATGTAATCCCGAGTAGCACCTGTCCGTTCTGTACCTTCAAAACATTTTATCCAGAAGTTTTAATTATGCACCAGAGACTGGAGCATAAATACAATCCGGACATTCATAAAAACTGTAGAAACAAGTCTTTGCTTAGAAGTAGGCGTACTGGGTGCCCACCCGCTTTACTGGGAAAAGATGTGCCTCCCTTGTCTGTTTTCTCTAAGCCCAAGCCCAAGGCTGCCTTCCCAGCGCAGTCCAAATCCCTGCCCTCCGAGAAGGTGAAGCAGAGCCCCCCGGGGCCGGGCAAAGCCCCTCTGACTTCAGGGATGGACTCTAGCACTTTAGCCCCAAGCAACCTGAAGTCGCACAGGCCACCGCAGAGCGTTGGGGGCCCCGGGGCCGCTGCCACCAGACCGCAGCAGTCCGAGACATTTTCTAAAACCAGTGTTTCACCCGCAGCGGATAAAACAAAAAGACCTGAGACGAAGTTGAAACCTCAGCCTGCCCTGGGCAGCAGTAATGTCAATGGTTCCATCGACTACCCTCCTAAGAACGACAGCCCGTGGGCCCCCCAAGGAAGAGACTATTTCTGTGGTCGGAATGCAGGCAGCGCTGCGGCGGACTTCGGGGAGCCTCTTCCCAAGAGACTCAAGTCCAGTGCGGCTGCTCTAGACGCTGACCAGCCTGGGCCCAATTACAGAAGAGCCTACGACCTGCCCAAATACCATGTTGTCAGAAACATCACGTCACTGTTACCTCAGGAGTGTGTGTGCCCGTCGCCAGCGTTGCCCCCCAAACCGAGGTTCCTGAGCTCTGGTGAGGTCGACCCTCCGAATGTGCTGGCTGTTCAGAAGCCCTACGGCGGCTCTGGACCGCTCTACACCTGCGGGCCGGCCGGGAGTCCAGCTTCCAGCTCAGGGCTAGAAGGTACTGCATTAGAGGCATCGTGTTTGAGTTGCACTTGTGCCTAAATTGCCTGGTATCTAATCTGTGTGTTCTCAGTGAAGGTGGTACCACCCCCAAGGGGGCAAAAAGTTCTTGGAGTCCCATAGAGAGAGGGAGAGAACCATTCTCAGATGCGGCAATGGTTTGTGGTCCTCCCAAGCTTAACTCTACAGGATTAAATCTTTCCTGAGTATTTAGTTTCTCTTGCTAATTTAATTTTTTCTGTTGTTGGAGCGATCATGAAAAAAATGGTTGGGAACCACTGGGCTAATCCGATCTTTTCCTTTGGCATTCCAGGTGCCATTTAAGGCGCCGCTCACCTCACTTCATCGTTGCCTTTTTCCTCTCTTGCACGTTTGTGTTAGGCTCAGCACTCAGTCCCAACCTCCTGCTTCACACGTTTCACCAGCCCCGCTGGACTGTGAGCTTGTCCAGGGCAGAAAGCGTGTCTTGCATGTGGAGCTTTGGATCCCATGCAGCCCTGCCGCGAGCCTCCCCCGTGGAGGAGCGTGCGAGGGGTACACAGTAAATACCACACGGGGACCCTCGAGCTGTTGGGAGCAGGAAGTTTAAGAACTGCTGGTTAAACAGTCCTTTTGAACAGTTTTGGCGTTAGGACATTTAGGATTGTACTGCCTAGTTACCCTTCGTTAAATACAGGCAGCCCTCTGTGTCCGCAGTTTCTGCATCTGTGGATTCAACAAACTTCAGGTCAAAAATGTTGAGAAAAAAAAATTAGGTGGCTGTGTCTGTACTGAACACGCACAGATGTTTTTCCTTGTCATTATTCCCTAAACAATACAGTATAACAACTATGTACATAGCATTTATATTGTATTAGGTATTATAAATAATCTAGATGTGATTTAAAGTGTACAGGAGCATGTGCATAGCTCAGGGACCAGAGCATCGTGGGTTTTGGTATCCACAGGGGTCCTGGACCACTGCCCCATGGATACTGAGGCGCAGCTGTATTAAGTGAATTTAAAGAATGACATTTTCCCACATAGGAAAATCATTAACCTTGTAGATGACTTCAGCGTCCCTCCATAGAAACGTTTTCCTGGTGGTAGCATTTCGTAGAGGTGCCTGGCACGTACCTATGCACATAAAAGGTAGATCAGAGTGTCCAGGGACATGTCCCTCTTGGCAAACTTGATCAAACCGCGACACCTTCTTTTATCTGATATAAGCTCTTGATGGTTCGTGCCGCCCCAAAGAGACAAAATCGTTTTAAACCTTTCAGTTTGTGTTAGTTTCAAATTAAGGATTCACTGTGGTGACAACACTGTCGAGGATAGCTTGATGCCGATTGGTCTGGTAGGGACAGCAAATTAAAAAACAATTGCTGTCACACACTCCAATGGATTTTATAAAAAATTGTAATGAAATAGTAATTTTTGCTGCCCTTTGATTAAAAGTATCCATTCCCCCCCCCACGGTGCTTAAAATAGACAAGAATCAAGACTTTGTCGGAAGCCAAGTCCTCTCTTAGATATTTTCTTTTAAAGCTCGTTTTCTACATACTTTTGTTCATGATGCCTATAGGTTTAAAATACTTTATGCTGCCTGTCTCTCTTTTTTTTTTTTGGCTTTCGATTCTTTCTAATGATAGCCTTGAAACCTTGATAATTTTAGCTTTAGGGACTTCAACAAAATTCTGTGCTAACAAATGTTCTCATAAAAACAATTCAGCCGTAACTGTGCAAACACACAGATTTATCGGCGTTAGGGAATTTTGAAAATATAACAACCCATACACTTCTTACCGAATTGCTTGACTTTAAATGCCGCTTTACCTTTTTTTTTTCCAATCAGGAAAAAGGCCTGTGTCGTATCAACACTTATCTAGCAGCATTCTGCAGAAGAGAAACTATGAGAATTTTATTGGGAATGCACATTATCGACCAAATGACAAAAAAACTTGATTTCTTATTTTTAGGGAAAAAAGGTGAGCATGTTTTAGTTAAATATAATGTATTGATTTTACTTAATTGAAAATAAACCATCAAACTTGTCTAACATAAATTACTTTTTAATTTTAATTTTGATTTTTTTTTTAAAGCTGTTTTAAAATCTAGAGTGCTCAGGGCCATTGGATATCAGTGGTGATAACAGTAAAAACGTTCCTAGTGACTGGAATTTACTTGGTGCTAGACACTGAGTGAAGTGTTTTATAATCAAGATCTCATTTAATCCTTGTTACAGCAGGGGACATTAGGTCTGGGATCAGCAAATTAGCTTCCCACCTGTCTTTGTGAATAAAGTTTTATTGGAACATGCCATGGCCCTTTGTTACCCGTCACCTGTGGCTGCTTTTCTGCTACCACAACAAAGTTGGGAGCTGTGACAAACCGTATGGCCTGCAAAACTGAAAATATTTATTGTCTGGCCATATGCAGAAAAAGTTTTTGACCTGGGATTAGGAGGTACTGTGCACATTTTGTAGATGAGGAGACTGAGGCTTGGATTATGCAACTTGCTCCAAGCCCTCCTCAGTCCACGTGTGGCAGGAGCCTGGTTTTTGTCCTAGGTCTGCCCAGATTTAAAGCCCGTGCCCAACCTTCAAGTTTAAGAGCTTGTTCAAAGCTTTTGCAAATCCTCGCCTCTTGGGGGGAGGAACTGGGACAGGAGCATGTAGAAAGATTATTTAGACTTTTATGGTTCGCATATCATATGTATCTAACTGTAGAGTAACCCCATAGGGCTCAAGCAGTGTCATCAGAATTGCACGTGTTAGTTTAGTTTATTCGGAGTTTGGGCAGAGGGTGTGATTTCTGTGTAAGGTCTCATTTCACAATAGAATTGAAGGAAAAGATTGGGGCTCCTGGACAGATTTAGTTCTTTCTCAGATGACCCTTGCCCCATGAAACTGTCACCATACACTCCTTGAGCAACGTCTTTCCTGAGTGCCTGCTAGATGTTAGGATACAGAGATGAGAAGAGGGCCCTGGTACAGGGCAGAATTTCTCTGTCTTTTCACTGGGACCACACATGGGCACAACAGTGATGTTCTCCTGGGGTGACATCAACTCTATGCAGTTCTGAATCCTAATGGGAATGAGTAAAGTATATCCTGTCCTCAGTCGAAGGAATGATGTTAAATCCACTCTACATTAGAACACAAAACCCAATAATTTGTGGATTACAAGGAACTGATTATTAGTAACATTACTTGCAATACACATTACAGCTGATCAGTGGGAGCACATGGTAACTGGCCTCTCTCTAAGCTCTGGGCTTCTTCGCTTGCATTTCCTTCTACCTGCAACATCCTGCCTGCACCCTTTTGGCATAACAAGCAACCTCTTTCTGCTACTCAGGACTGTCTCGTGTTATTTCTGTAAAATCTTTGCTGGGAGTCAGGGGCTTCCTTTGTGTTCCTTCTGCATGTGGTTCATCCCCCGTTTCCAATCATCTTACTTGTGTTCTGATTCTTGGTTACATCATCTCTGTTAAATCATTGCAGGTGTATCTGCTTAGTACTGCAGAATTATTTATTTAGTCTCCTGATAGCGTCATTGCAAATTTGAACTCAAATGGAATCCACTGCATTTCTAGGTCCCTTCAGTTCTGTTTATTATACCTTTGTTTTTTAAAAGAATTTTCTAAACTGTATTCAATTTTTATCTTAATCACTTTTTAATTTTCTTTCCTTAGGTCTTGAATGGATATAAGTGCATACCCTACATGAAATTAAACTTTAGTTCATCCTTTGAGAAAGTGAATGGTGAAAGCTACTGAAATAAGCTGTGATTGTACTGTACATAGAACATATAAGGAACACTACACTTTTGTAAAGTTGTTCTGTTAACTTTTGTACCAAATAGCAATAAAACTAGTTGTTGGGCTGTATACAAGTGGGGACTAGAAATCTCTATTTTGTCCCTGAATAATATTTTTTTTAGAATTGACCAAATAAGAAGTGGAATTTTTGCATACTTGAGCGCTGCTGAAAAGAAATCGTTTGGGTAGGGTGGGGTGGGGTGGGGGAAAAGTATATAATGCTTGCACCTCAGGTAAAAATCTGTAAATATTTAAGTTGTAAACCTGCTTGTTCAAATACTGTGTGTATTCCTTTTCTCATGTAGCTCATCACTTTGAGCAGTTTCTGCTATTTGTCCTCTTTCATTTAAAATGTATGTTTTTAAAAAAATTCTCAATGATTTGTATTATGTTGAATCCTCTGAGATCTGTTGTTGTCTTAACGAAATTGTTAACGGAAGTATTGACCCTCTATGAATATGTGCTGTGTATGTTGAGGTCAGCCATTCTGAATTTGGCGCCCTTTTATCGCAAACTTCAGCATGTCAACTGAGGAAGACCCCCCTTCCTGGCCGCTCCAGGTTGTCCTGGAACCACCACCATCCTCTCCTGAGGGGGCGGGATGGTTTGTGGGGTTTTTAAGTGTCTACGGAGAAGCATTTCCTCCATAGAGCAGCCAGATGTCAAGTAAACATACCAAACTGTGTGTGGAGTTAGTTAAATTTGTTTTCTATCAAATTAATCATTTTTGTTGGAAAATTCAGGTTTTTTGAGTGTTTGCCTAAATTAGTACATTAAAATATAAACGTTAAATTATATACGTGAATTCCAAATATTGGGAAGCAATTTTAAAGGAAACGAAAGGTTTTTTTTTGAAAATTTCCGGTTTTTATTTGGCAGTCTTGGCGTGTCTGGCATTCGGGTTGACTGTGGACATATTCAAGTTAATTACAGACACATTGATTCTGACCAAGAAACTGCTGGCTGAGCCTCCTGGGAAGAGAGAATCTGTTTCTAGACCTCGTTTGTCTTCCCATTTTTGGTTGTTTTGAAGCAGCAACATTTTTCTCAGTGCACATGCAGTTTGGGTCTTAGGAGAGCCACAAGCTGGCTTACTAGATATTTTAAACTTTTGTTCCTTTAATGTGCTGTCCCTGGCGGAGTCGATTCAGCAGTACGTGGGTTTAGCAACCACAAAATATTTTATTAAGAAACTGTTTCAAAACAAATTTGCACTGTTATTTTTCTGGCCCTGCTCTTCTCCACAGAGCAAGGATAAAGTCCTAAAGGAGTCCTGATTTTTTTTCCATTATGCAACATGAGGTGTCCTTGGTAGAAGTCTTAATTCCTGTGTTAAAGGGAGACCTAACTGAGATCGGTCTGCTGGCATCGCAATGAAGTGCTTTGTATCAGGAAAGTGTACACTATTGACCTTGTTTCCTGTTCACAAGCTGAGCCATATGTACATAATCTAGATTTTGTTTTCATAGTTTTGCACTTTTATAGCCTATTTTTGAAGATTAACATATTTGCAAGATAATTGATTCAGTCTTTGCCTAATCCAATGAGTGTTACAGAGAGCTTGCTGTGACCATAAACGTAAATCTTAAAAGGGGGTATGTGATAATAGAGGGCTGAAATTTAAACTTGTATTTAAAAAAATCACCAAATCTATTTGAAAACAAGTCAGTTTGTGTTATGCCGAAATTTTTTGGGCTTTCAGATTTCTCCTTTTCAACCACATTTCTGAATGCATAAAAATACCAGTTTTTTTCACAGCCCTTTGTACTTCAAAATGTTTTTTGTCCATCAGTATTAACTATTGGTATACTACTGGTTTTGTATGTTTTTTTTCCTTTGAGACAACAGTGCATATAATAGAGGTACAATTCGTTGGATTTTTGTTTATGTATTTATTTCATTCCAGTTTGATTTATTTTAATTGTTGATACTTAAGTTGTCAAATAGTAGACATTACTTGTTTTATTTATGATATATTTCAGCTTAAAGTTATGTTATTATATGTGGATGTAAATATAGATTTGGTGTTTTGCAATCTTGGGTTTTGGTCTTTCTTGTGTTTCCGGTTTCTGATTTTGTTTTATTTAACTTTTTATAAATACAATTTTAAACATACACAATGATAGATTAGTGTAAGGAAATGAACTCCCATTCACTGGTCAGAACTTTTTGCGACTCCCCACGCCCCTCCCTGATTCCAGATTTAAAGCAAATCTCAGGATTTAATTTCATCCCTAAAATACTTCAGTAGGTGTCTCTAAAGGACAAGGATTTCTCATGGTCACCCCTAACTAAATAAAGGATGTCTCATAACCGACCTCTGCGGGTCTACGTCTGCATTTCCCGGTTGCCTCAAATGTCATCTTCCATTTGGCGCGCTGCGGTCGAGATGCACGCGGGAGGCACTGGTGACAGGTAGAGGCTCCTTAGGCCTCTTTTAATCCAACCCAACACATACACTTTATGACATTTTATTTATTGAAGAAACTGGATCGTTTGTCCTGTAGTTCTTGCATTCTTGTTTGGGTTTATTACACATTTGTGGTTTCATTTGACCAGTTTCTCCAGCCTGTGTGTTCTGTAAGCTGGCAGATCTAGAGGCTTCATGTAGATCTGGGTTCACTTCTGGGGGGAGCGGGTGGGCAATTCCTCTTGCATCACCTCTGGAGACGCACGGCGTCTGCTTTTCCTACCTGTAGGGATGCTAAGCTTGATCAGTGGGTTCAGATGTGTCAGACTAATCGGCCAGACTAATGTCCTGCCAACCTTTCTCCTTAGGATTTTAGAGTGTTGGGAAAGTTGGTTTTTATAATTTTTTTGAGAGGGGGTAACTCACACTTTCATCCCTAAAAAGTTGATTTTTAAAAGGGTTTTATTATAACTTTCACATCTGCTCGTTGAAATTTTCTTTTTTTGAGAGATATGGTCTCCCTCTGTCGCCCAGGCTGGAGTGCAATGGCGCTGTCAGAGCTCACTGACTGCAGCCTCCAACTCCTGAACTCAAGCGATCCTCCTGCCTCAGCCTCCCGAGTAGCTGGGACTACAGGCACATGCCACCACGCCCAGCTTCTGTTTAAAATTATTTTGTAGAGATAGGGTCTCACTATGTTCCCAGGCTGGTCTTGAACTCCTTCCCTCAGATGATCCTCCTGCCTCTGCCTCCTAAAGTGCTGTGATTACAGGCGTGAGCCACCATGCCTGGCCTGCTAGCTGAAATTCTATAAAGAAGACCTTGCCTGTGGTTATTGGTTACACTGAAATACAGTTTGAACAAAAAAGGATACTTATTTTTCCCCTTGATTTTTACCAGCTTTGAGAATGAATGAGTCAGTGCCCAACATCCTCCACAGGTGACCCAGGAACGACTTTTTAAATTTTTGTTGGGAGATCATGGATCTTTCTACACTTGACGTGTTGTAAGCGATAGAAGTCATCCTCTGCATGCAGGGTTCTGTTTTGGCTAGTAGGGGCTCCTTCGAGTTGGTCCAGTAATAGTCAGATGACAGTCTGAAGGCTTCTAAGCTCTTTGTTTCGACAAGATATTTCAGCCTCATTTTGTGCTGGCCCAGACCTGGCAACAGTTATTTCTTCAAGGCTTCTAGGTTCCTTTTGTGGGAAATGGTAATTAGAAATGATGAATCGTGGGTAAGGGGTACTCATTCCTTCCTGGGCGCTTGAGCTGCTCCTGGCCCTTTCTGGTGTAGGGAACAAAGAAATAGATACTTTTTTTAAAGGTAGGAAAAAAACCCTCAACTAATTATACTGCTATTTCCAATTCTAGTTTTAAGAGTTTTTACTTTTTTTTTTTTTTTTTTGAGACAGAGTCTCTCGCTCTGTTGCCCGGGCTAGAGTGCCGTGGCATCAGCCTAGCTCACAGCAACCTCAAACTCCTGGGCTCAAGCGATCCTCCTGCCTCAGCTGCCCGAGTAGGTGGGACTACAGGCATGCGCCACCAAGCCCGGCTAATTTTTTCTACGTATTTTTAGTTGTCCAGATAATTTCTTTGTATTTTTAATAGAGACGCGGTCTCACTCTTGCTCAGGCTGGTCTCAAACTCCTGAGCTCAAACAATCCACCCGCCTCGGCCTCCCAGAGTGCTAGGATTACAGGTGTGACCCACTGTGCCTGGCCGAGTTTTGACTTTTTTGATTTCATTTTTGATTATCTGAAAAAACCTGGGTCCTAAGGACATTATAATGACTTGCCTGCTTTATTCTGCTACATATAACAAAAACACCATGCCAGTATTATTACTAACAACATCATTACTCAATGAAGCTTGTAGATTTCTTTTTGTAGTTGTATTTGTCTATAGCAGCGGTTTTCGTATTGTCCCAAATTAGCAAAATCATCATCACTGAGAAATTGCTAGAAATGCAAATTATCAGGATCCCCCTAGATCTGAGTCAGGAGCTCTGTGGATGGGGCCCAGTCACTGGGACTCCAGAGAACACGGGTCTCCAATGCACAGACTCCACTCAAGGAACACGGAGTGTGCGTTACAGAGTCTGCTGAAGTCAATTATCTGTGTGTGGGGGTGGCAACAGCTTCACATGCAGTTTGATTCATTGTTTTCCATCTCTAAACACTGCTGTGCTCTTTTTAATGTACTTTTGTTATTATGTAAAACATACAGTTTCAAAACTGTAAAGGCAGGTGTATTCGGAGAGATCTCGCTTTTCATCCTTTCACCCTTGTTCCCTGCCCTCTACAAAGTAACCATTTTTAAAAATTAGTTTTTGATTTATTCTTCCATTGTTTCTTTTTGCAAATGTAGGCACATATGCAGGTATATTTGTATTCCTCTTTCCTTTTATATGAAAGCTTACAGTATACTCTAGCACAGGCTGATTTTAGGGCTGTTTCATTCATTTTTTCCTGAAGAATGAAAACACAATTTTCCCCTGAAAATCAAATGACTCAAAGAAGAAATCTAATTTGGAGAGGCGAAAGTTGGTGGTCTTGACCTGCTTTTACTCATTCAGTACATATTTATAGAGCTTTTACTAAGTGCTGGGCAGTTAGAGCTGGTGCTAGGTGCCAGGGACATTTGTCCCATGAGCAAAGTAGCAACTCCTACCCTCATGGAGCTAGCAGTCCGGGCGATGGAATATGGATTGAAAACTAGTCAGTAGATGATTAGGGCGCCTCACTAGTAATGGGAAGGAAACAGGCACGAGACTGAGAGACTAATCTGGAGGACCGAGGACAGCTGGGTGGTCAGACCAGGTTGTAAACAGAGACGTTAAGGTGAAATGGTGGCCACATAAGATGAGCCTTTAATAAAGTGTCTTTTAATAGACACAGGGCTTGGCTTTGGGGTCACAAAGAGCTCTGTCTGAAGACCTGGATGGAGACCAGTGTGGCTATGCAGCAGAGGTGTCTGCGACAAGAGATTTCCAGTCTGTGAGTTTTTAGAAAAGTGATATCAAAAAAACAAAACAAAACAAAACAAAAAACAATCACATTCCTTTTCTACCCTTATTCACAATAGCAACATTTTATAATCACTTTCGCACACACGTGAATCTCCTAAACGTCTACAGCCCGAATTCCTCGATGTTATGTGTGATGCCCAGATCAGAACCACCTGGCAAATAGCCACGTCCTGACACCCACCCCGGCCCAGATTCTGGGGTGGTGGGTCCGGAGTAGCCGAGATGAGAAATCATTTAGATACTCAAATGAGTATTTTAGGAGAATAAAGGGTAGGTGGGATCAAGAGGGCTTTGACCTGGCATATTTGAATGGTTTTGGGTGTTTTCTAGGCAGGAGTGAGGGGGTGGTGCGCTAGAGCAGGCTGGAAGGCAGAAGCTGAGGGTCAGCTGGCAGGAGAGTGAGGATCTCTAGGGAAAGGGTGTTGTCCACACGGAGAAACTGCGACAGTCACCTGTGACCTATATACAGAAAAGACTTTCCTTGGTCCATGCCAATCCATGTATCATTTACTGTAGGAAAAATTAACTTAATGTGGCCATTCTCCATATTTTTGGTTTCAGAATCCCTTTACAGCCTTAAAAAATTTTCAGGATCCTCAAAAGCTTTCGTTCCTATAGTTTATAACTATTGATATTTACCTTCTTAAAAATTAAACGGAATTAAAAGATTTACTAATTTGAGAGGAACAACTATAAACCTATTACATTTGAATATAAATAAAATATTTCTACCTTTTAATGGAAAGTTACTATTTTCCAAAGCAAGAACATTTTGGGAAGAGTGGCATCGTGTTACTTTAGAGTCTTACTTAATAAAAGGGCTGGATTGTCACATCTCCTCTGTGTTCAGTCTTCTTCGTGTCACATATCATGTGGCCTCTGGAAAACTTCCCTTGTGAAAGAATGAGAGTGAAAAATCAAATAACTTCTTAGTATTGGATCATTTGACCCCACGGCCCCCCAAAAGGGTTTTGGAACCCTCAGAGGTCCCTGTTTGAACTGCTAAAATAGCGAGTGATTGGGGACATTACATATGACATATGTTGCTTTAGCACCTACTATTTGCTTCATTTAAAAAGCCGAGTTTTATACAAACGGACAGATATTGTATGATCCACTTATACGAGGCGCCTAGCATAGTCAAATTCACAGAGACAAAATTGGATGGTGGTGACCAGAGGCAAGGGTTGGGAGGAGGCTGAGGAGTTAATGGGGACAGAGTTCCGGTTTGGGAAGATGAAGTTCTGGAGACGGACGGTGACGATGGCTGCACCTCAGTGTCAGTGTACTAAATGCCCCGACTGTGCACTCAAAAGTGGGTGAGACGGCAAGTTCTATGTGATGTGTTTTTTGCCACAATACAAAAAAACTAATATTCAAATTACAAGTATAATATGTTATAAAAAAGCAAGCCTTGTGTAAATCTATAGTGTGGAAAGTGAAACTCTCCTAATGATTGCTTTTAATAATTTAGAATCTATTTCTTCAGATTTTTTTCTATGCCCATATTATCATTTACTGTTACTTTTTTTTTTTTTTTTGAGACAGAGTCTCGCTCTCTTGCCCCTGGTAGATTGCAGTGGTGTCATCATAGCTCACTGCTATGACCTCAAACTCCTGGGCTCAAGAGATCCTCCTGCCTCAGCCTCTCTAGCAGCTGGGACTGCAGGCACACGCCAGGACGCCTGGCTAACTGTTCTATTTTTTGTAGAGATGGGGTCTCCTTCTTGCTCAAGCTGGTCTCAAACCCCTGACCTCAAGTGATCCTCGCGCCTCAACCTCCCAGAGTGCTAGGATTACAGGCGTGAGCCACCTCGCCCAGCTACTATTACTGTTAACAGAAATGAAATTGTTCCACAGCCTTTTGAAAATTGCCCTTTTGTCTCCTATTTAATATATAAACATTGAGCATTTATGTGCCAGAAACAGCAGTAAGGGATTTACATATATTATCTCAATGTGGTCAATATTATTCTCCCCATTTTACAGATGAGGAAACTGAGGCCCAGATAAGTTAAGCAATTTGCTCATGGCTTATAAAGGAGTTGAGTTAGGCCTGTGTTTTTAATAGATAGAGAGGTAGCTGGCTACAGTTTCTATGTGAGTTTTGTAAAAGGGACATTTATGTAAATTTAGCTGAAGAAGTAATGAGGATTTGATTGCATTGAAACTAAACCAGTTTCCACCACATTAACTACCATGTGAGTTGTATTTAACTCACGCTAGTTTTGAGCCTGGGGCCTCATAAAGCTTACGTAACTCACACATCTCTTTACCTTGGCAGCCACGTGGTGCGCAGGCAGCTGACGCTGCCATGCTGTAGCATACATGTTACACGATGGGTGGCACCCTGGGCAAAACCCTGCAGTTGGTTTGTGAAAATCTTGTTGATATTGTTACAATTAATATTGGCAATTTACTTGCACGTAACTCGCGAACAGAAAACAGTAAAAAATAACGAATTTTTCATTAAATTAGGATCATTTTGTTTTTGAAGTTTTTATTCTAGTTTTGTAATAAAACACTGTGGCCCCATGGAAAAAATATTCTTTTCCAGTATGGCAGTTTGCTAGTCACGAGGAAGATGATGAGCGCCAACACGCCGCCCAACTGCATGTGAGAAGTGCGCTCTTGAACACTTGCGCTACCCAAGACTGTTTTCCCTGCAGAACTGATGGACAAATTTTACTCGACACTATGAAGTGTCACCACCAGGTGGCGCCAGTGTAAACAAACTTCACCAATTCCTTGTTGTCCAGCTTTGATATTCAACTTTGATGTGTGGGACAAGTTTTCAAAGACAGAACATTTGAGTTATTTCAAATGCTGCAAGAAATGTTACACTCTATTAATGTGCTTTTAGTGAACTATTTAAAATTGTCATAATTCAAAGTTCCGTGAGCTAGCCTCTGTGTTCCTCACCTGGTGTAGTCGTTGCCCTTAGCGACTGTAACGCTAGAGCAAAATGACGTCGCTGCTATTTTGGTATTTGGTTCCGGCAATGTCCAAACCAAGTTTAATTAAAGAAAAGAAAGAAAAGAAAAGAAAACCCTCCGGCTGTCATCGCCATCTCCTCTTTGCCCCCAGGTGCGAGTTCTAAGACAGCCACGGCACTTGGACCTCGCAGGGAGGACGCAGGGCAAGAAGGCCCAGCTCAAGGTAATGACCCTGGGAAGGAGGGTCAAGTCCTAAGAGAAGGGATTTGGCCCTCGGAGGAAAAGGCGGGAAGCTAGTCCGGGAGGGAAGGGAGGCTCTCAGGCTCCAGGCAGGGCAGGGATGAAGCGGGAGCTGGGAGTCAGCGGGCTCCTCTCTGCCCTTTCTCTCCCCGCTTCCTGCCTTCCTTCCTCTTACGTCTCTTCCCTCCGCCCCTCCAACCCTCCCATTCCAAGACGACTCCGTCTCCTGATGGAAGTGGGCCAGGCTCAGTGTGGCTCCTGGGACCTAAGGATAACTAATAAGGAAAAATGCTCAAACTCACCAATTGCCCCCAAATGAGAAAGAAGACATAGGGTCTTGAACTTTGGTTCAGATACAAATTTAATGTCACCAATGCCCCCTTGAGTGTGCCACACGATGTAAATTATTCTAGTTACAGATTTCTTAAAGCACAGAAATAATGACATTACATGAATGATAATACTGATAGAAATAGTTTGGTACTTTAATTTTTTTTTTTTTTTTAGAAACAGGGTCTTGCTCTGTTGCCCAGGCTGCAGTGCAGTGGCATGATCACAGCTCACTGCAGCCTCCAACTTCGGGGCTCAAGTGATGCTCCTGCCTCAGCCTCCAGAGTAGCTGGGACTACAGGCCACACATTCAGCTAATTTTTACAATTATTTTGTAGAGGTAGGGTCTTCCTATGTTGCCCAGGCTGGTATGGAACTCCTGGCCTCAAGCTATCTTCCCACCTCAGCTTCCCAAAGTGCTGGGATTACATGTTGTGAGCCACTGCACCTGGCCTTAATTTGGTACTTTAAAATAGCATAGGTGTAAAAGGCTTCCAAAAACAGAATGGATAATTGGGGTATATCCTTACAGTGGAACACTGTACAGTGATGAGAACGAATAATCTACAATTACACAGAGTAACAGATAAACCTCACAAACATAATGTTAAGTGGAAGACACCAGACACAAAAGTGTGCATTCTGTATGATTCCACTGATGTAAAAAACGAAAATGGGCAACCCCCCCCTAAGCTGTTAGAAGTCAGGGCAGTGGGTGCTCTGGGGTGAGGTGTGACAGGCAGTAGGGGCCACAGGAGGGGCTTCTGGGATGCCGGAGATTCTCCATTTCTTGATCTGGGTGCCGGTTTCTTTTGTGAAAACTCATGGAGGCCTACACTTATTATTTGGGCACTTTTATGTACGTGTGGATTACACTTCAATTAAAAAATGAAAAAAATAACACAAATGTTTGAGAATGCTGGAATAAAATACCAGAACCATATTGAGGTTACGATTCTCACAATACACCTTTAAGACTGGCAGGACTAGTGCCTTTTTATAACCAAGGACGCTGAGGCTCAGACCGTTCATGGCTCTGGGTACAGGTAGAACAGGGCGGGCCCGGGGTTGGACCCAGGTGTGGTTGGTTGCAGAGCCTGGGTGAATCCAGTTCAGCAGCCTCCTCCCCCCGCTTGTGTGATTATCGTCACACCAAACCGAGATGCCTGCGTGTGGGGTCTGCCAACGATGGCTCTCTCTTGCAAGACTGTGAGCTCCACTGGGACAGGGCAGGCTTGCTCACTCATTCATTCATTCATCCACTCATTATTTACTTATTGAGAGCCTATCATGTGAAAAGACAAAAATCCTCGGCCTTATGGAACAATAGACGAGTGTATGATGCAGCACCTGAGGGGTTATGGGAACTCTGTAGAAACTAAACTGTTCAGGAGGCTCGAGAGCTCGGGCTGGGGTGGGGGTGCAGTTTCAAATACGACTGTTGGAAATGTCCTTTCCAGAAAGACGACATCTGGACTAAGACCTGGAGGCGAGGGAGTGAGCCGCGTGGTTATCTGGGGGAGAAACATTCCAGGTGAGGAAACGGCAGGTGGCACGGCCTTGAGTTACTCAAGAACGGGGAGATGGCCCAGGTGGCGGTGGAGAGAGGAGACGGGGTCTCGGCAGGCTGCTGGAAGGATTTTTAGCTGTTGCTCTGAGCATGATGGGGGGCTGTGGGGGGTTTGAGCAGAGGAGTCATGTGACTGGACTTAGTCACAGCTACATCCCCCATTCCTAGCGCATCGTGTGCCCCAGGTCACTGGATCACTGATGTTAACTCCAAATGAGGTTGAACATTCATGCAGCCGAGCCCCCGACAGGGCTGGCCGAAGCCGCTCCTCCCGCCACATTGAGTTTGATCGCCGTTTCCGGAGGATCTCACCTGTCGGTGCACCTGACGCCCATGAGCAGGGATGGGAGGTCCTCCTGGAAGAAGGGCTGTCTGATGCGAGACCTGCATACGGAGCCGGGAGGGCTTGAACTGCTCTTCCTGCTGACCGTCCCCTTCGGGAGGAGGATGAAGGCAACGAGGCCCACCTCAGAGATGGGTAGGTGGGAATCCCCAGGGGAGAGTTTTCTGCCAGGGAAGGGTTTGAAGAGGCTGAACAGGTGCTGGTTCGCTGGTTATGGAGTTTGGGCATTGTCTTGTGGCCAATAAAAAAGACCCCGAAGAGTGAAAAGTTGCAGAATGATAAGATCCGTGGCTCCATTCACCAGAAGTGGAAAGGCAATGTCGAAAATCAGTGGCTGCACTTGAACTTCCGGTTGGATTTTGTTGGCTTTTCCTCGTAACTATCGGTTAGATTTTCACAGTGAGCCGGCAAGTGTAGCGAGTTGGAAAATGGGACCCTCTGATTCCTCTTACTGCTTTTTGCTGATCCTTAACATAAAACAAATGATCATAAATCCCACCCAGGCCTCCTCTCAGCTGTCACACAAGTGACACCTGGAGCTGAGACGCTGCAAGACTTGCAATAGTAGCATCAGCCTGTTTGGAGCCCAGGTGACACAGCGAGGTCTTCTTTTACGCAAATTTGGATTGTGCAGATCTGCAATTGTGAATTAAAGACGTGCTAAACAGAGTCCCATTGTGTATACCAAATGTGCAATAGTGTGAATCCCAAAACATTAGAAATGCTCCCAGCATCTTATTTCACTTAGGGTGGACCGGAGCGCGTGTTTACGGCACTGCCACATGGTGGCGCTCGTCATCAGGGAAACAGGAGTTGGGATCCTCCTCTGTTGAGTTCAGACTTGACCAATGTGGCTTCAAACGACGTCGTGCTTTGGATTTTCTTCCCTTGGGAACATGCACCTGCTCTGGAGTTCCAAGATGGATACGTCTTTGAAAGCAAAGGCCGTGGGACAAAAGCAAACGTTAAAACATTCCAAGGAAAGATTTGAACTGGCCCCTCTAGTGTGATGGCATTCCTGCACGCCGCAGCCCTTTTCATACTGTTAAGATTGCCATTTAAATCAGAATTTGCAAAATCATACGTGCAACTGGTTAAAACAATAAATAGTCGTCCATATTTATACAGGTTGATTCTAAATTCCGAAAAATCAGTAATTATAATTACATAAAAGCTGCCTAGGCCAGGCGCCGTGGCTCACGCATGTAATCTTAGCACTCTGGGAGGCCAAGGCGGGTGGATCACTCAAGGTCGGGAGTTCGAGACCAGCCTGTGCAGGAGCGAGAACCCCGTCTCTACTGAAAAATAAAAAGAAATGATCTAGACAACTAAAAATATATATAAATATAAATATTAGCCGAGCATGGTGGTGCATGCCTGCAGTCCCAGCTACTTGGGAGGCTGAGGCAGGAGGATCGCTTGAGCCCAGGAGTCTGAGGTTGCTGTGAGCTAGGCTGACGCCATGGCACTC
>CAUYSK010128933.1:0-13861 GCA_963575035.1 Avahi laniger
CATTCACTCCCTTGGTGCCTACTGTGTGCCAGGCGTCCAGACGTTTGGCCGTGGGCTGGCTGAGCAAAACCCGCCTTCCTGGAGCTCACAGCCCAGAGGGAAGCAGTCAGGGAATCACAAAAATAAATGCCCCTGGCGAGCCGTGACGAGGAGATGGGACAGCACACGGAGCCCTGTGCAGAAGTGACATGGGGAGACCTAATTACATCGGGGGTGTCAGGGAGAGTCTGGGAGTGACTGGCGTTTGGGCTTACGACTGTGCCGGGCCCTTAGTGGGGCCTCAAACCTTAGTGGGGCCTCAAACACTGTGTGCAAACCAAGACGGGCAGCGGCCAGATGAGGCTGGCGGGTGCTGGGGAGGTAGTGCCGTGGCGCCTGCCGCCTGGGGCAGAGGGGCTCAGCCTTGGGCACCAGAGGACCTGGGGAGGAACCCTCTGAATCCCGTCCCACCTGCTTGCTAATTGTGCCCCTTCCTAAGTTTCTCAGCCAATATGAGGGGGGCTCACGGAGCCCAGCTCCCAGGGTGGTTGTAAGGATTCAGTGAAAACACACAAAAAAGCGTCTGGAGAAGGTCAGGGTGGATGGGGAGGCGAGAGGCCTGGGGCTGGGGCCTCGACTTGGTGGGAGGTCTGAGTCTCTGAGTCTGATTACCTCACCGGCCTGGGCCTTGGGGACCACCATGCGCTGCAGCGGGCAGGACCGGATTGGACAGAGGGGCGAGACGGGGATGGAGGGGAGGAGGCAGGCAGGTTTCGGACACAGTTAGAGGAGAAGTTACAGGACGCAGGGGCTGCGGGGGCGGGGGCGGGGCGGGGGCTTGCAGTGACGCTGGTGCGAGTAACTGGGTGTGCGGTGCTCTGCTTACTGACGGGGGAGAGGAGGGAAGCACAGCCAACAGGCAGAAAGCATTCAGTTTGGGGCGGTTGTGGAGACGAGGCAGAGAGAAGTAAATGAAAGCACATTTGGGGCGAGGGAAGCTCTGGAGCCTCCAGGATTCCTGGCTCAGGGTACTTGCTTTGGGCTCCCACAAGTGTGTGCTTCGGGTGGGGTGGGGGGAGGACGGGATCTCATCCTTTATGCAAAAAAGGCTATAATAGCTTTAGGGAGAGAAGCACCTATCCAGACATTCCGGGGGCTGCTGTCAGAAGAAATGAGACCAGTTATTTGCTGGAGAGGACACCGGAGAGGGAATTAGGGACATTCGCATACTTGGAACAGAGTCTAAGGCTTGTTGAGCGTCGGATCCCCTGGGGCTGGGGACAGGATCAAGTGGAACTGTCCCTTGGGAATGGGACAGAGGCTTCCTTCCCGGGGGCCTGCAGAGGCGGCACCTGTGGGGCTTTTCCTGCGCACCTTGGTGGTTCCAGCCCCCGCCCGCTACCCCACAGAGGGCAGGTTTTCTTCTCCTGCTCCTCTTCGGGGCTCCACACCACCCCGACTGAGACGCAGCCAAGGAGAGCCCTATGCAGCTGCCCCTGCCACCGGTCCCTGCGCATCCTGCCAAAGGGCGCCTTCCTCAGAGCTGGAGGGGGGCCACCGCCCCGCACAGTGGCTGGCACTGCACACCACGGTGAGGGATGGGGCGCCTTTGGAGTCTGCTCTCCTCCCTGCCCCCTCCTCTTTTCCTCTCCCCTTCTTTCCCATCCCTCCCCTGCTCTCCCCTCCCCTGCTCTCGCTGGAGCCTTCTCTACTTGCTGTTGTCATCCCCTCCCTTCCCCCCTTCCTTTCCTAAGCTCTGTCCTTTCTGCCTTCCTCGAGGCAACATGCCGGGTGCTCCTCGAAGTGCTAGGGACCAGGCACCGCAGGTCCCTGTGATCAAACAGCAAGTGATGCAAAAACCTCCCGAGCAAAACCCTCGGGGGAAGGACACAGAAGAGGAGACAGGGGCGGGGGTGGGGGCAGGGCAGGCTCCTCTGCGGAGCTGCCAGCATCAGGAGGGCATAAAGGTCTGGTCAGGGAGGGGCCCAGGAAGCCAGGAGAAGGCCAGTGTGTCTGGGCCTGGGGCTCACCTGTGAGGCTGGAGAAGCAGGTAGGAGCACACTGGGCAGGTGGAGAGTGGCCTCTTCCCAAACTGGCAGAAAAGCACGGACGGGTTTTAAAGGAGGTGAGAACTTGGTCTCATCACATCGGCCTTTTGCAAAGCCGGCTCGAGCGAGGTGGCTGTGGGGTCCCTGGGGGTCTCTGTGAGGCCAAGTGGGAGTGGACAGGGGCCTGGATGGCTGTGCGGCAGGGGCTGGGCCAAGGCCGCGGGCGAGCCAGAGAGGCACCATGTAAGGCTGTGCTCTCTTGGGTCGTGGTGCGAGGGCAGGGAGGGCGTCCCCGGTCCTGGCCTGGGGAGCTGTAGGGCAGGTAGAGTGGGTGGTCGTGCTGAGGCAGGTGGAAGCGTCCACAGGGGGTCTAGGCCTCTGGCCTGAGGAACTGCAGAGAGTGGGCCGGACTCTGAGGATTGGGGGGCTCCAGGAGGGGCTGTGGGGTGGGGCAGTCACAGGGACCCTGAGGCCCTTGGTGTCACTGTCCCTCCACTTGCACTGTCCTCCCTGTGGTAGAGTTTGCCCCAGAGATCCAGATACAGAGGGACCCGGGCCTGGTCACAGTGGTGAGACCTGGGATGGGACAGGGCCCCACTCCTGTGCCTGGCCAGATGCCATCTGTGATGTCCCCCCACACTCCTTCCCCATCTGCTGGCTGCATGTGGTGCCCAAGGGGACCTTGTTCAAGGTCAGCCAGGTCCCTGAATGGCTGCCTGGAGTAGAGCTCCCCTCCCCACCCCACCACAGATGGCCTTGTGAGCGGGAGTGAGGTCTCCGTCTCTCTTGTGCTAAGAACTGAGATCTGGGGTTCTCTGACACAGCCGCCGACGCCGTCTTAACCAGCACAGCGGTAGGAAACGGACCAGCGGCGTCAGCTATCGTGCAGGGCCTGAGGGGTGAGTGGGAAGGGGCCAGGAGGAGACGAAACAGGAACAATTATTGGGATCAGCCTGTGAAAAACAAATTTTAGACAGTAACTCTGGGCTTTGTCCAATGTGGGGCCCTTGAGAGGTTATAAGTTAGAGCATTGCGTGGTCAGGCCTGAGTTTTAGAAACGCAACCTGTGATTAAAACACATCCGTGTATTGAAATATTCTTCAACCACTAAAAATAACAATATAGTTGTTTTGACATGAAAATATGTCTACAATCCATTAAGTGAAAAAAAATGTACCTTGTGAAATAGTACATGTAACATGAATACACCTTTATTTCGAAAAGATCTGTAGTAAATTCACTACTGGCCCATTGCTCCATCCTTTCCCGAAATAATCAGATGTGAAAATTAAAATAAGTGATTAATATATCTAAGAATATAGGTATCAGTGAAAAATTTTACCATAGAACAGGAACTTATAAAAATGAATCAAATAAAAACCCCAGAATTGAAAAATTCCATAACTAAAATTAAAAACTCAATAGATGGGCTTCAGAGCACGTCATTCACAGCAGAAGAGAGGATTAATGAACTGGAAGACACGTGTATGTGAAATATCCAGGGTGAAGTGCAGGGAGAGAAAGAGAACGGAAAACGTAGGAAAGAACTTGTGAGGCGTGGATATGTCAAATGCGGATATGTCAAAAGCTCGAGCCTGCGTGTGATTGGAGTTCCATCGGTCACCAGACAAATGGACGTCGCGTGCTACCTGGTGTGATCACTGAACAGGACGCCACATGCTACGTATATTCTTACCACAAATGTTTTTAAAAAATCATGAGGAACAATCAGAAAAATCCAGATTGAGATATATTCTGCAGAACAACTTGTCGGGACTCTGAAAAATATTAACGGCACGAAAGACTAAAAAAAGTTCGGGGAGCCATTCTAGATACCAGGAGACTAAAAGGACATGCCAGTTACAATGAGTGATCCTGGACTGGATCCTAGATTTGCAACAAAAAAGGACATTTTTGGGGAAAACAGGAGAACTATTACTATGGACTGTATGTCAGTTAATAGAATCATGTTAATGTCAAATCAACAATTGTGCTGTGGTATGCAGGACAATGCCCTGTTCACAGAGGATACTTGCTGAAGCATTTAGGAGTGACATTTCTTGACATCTATAACCAATTCTCATATGTTTCAGAAAAAAATATACATATTAAGAGATAAGTAAAACAAATGTGGGAAAATGCTAAAATTGGTAAATATAGTCGGCGGTTATGGGAGTGTTCATTGTATTATTCTTGTAGTATTTATGTGGACTTGGCATTTTTTCAAAGCAAAAAGTTGAGAAAAATAAAAATAAATAGTTTGAAAGAAAATTGAAAGTAAATGATGGAAGAAGATATACCATGCAAAAGAAAGGTAGTGTAGCTATACTAATTAATAATAGACAAATTGGACCTTTTGTCAATTTTTCAAATTGACAAATAAAAATTGCATGTGTTATGATGTACATGACGTTTGGTTTGTGTCACACTGCGGAAGGGCTAAATCAAGCCAGCAGGCAGTATTACCTCACACACTTAGCATTTTCTGTGGTGAGAACACGCAAACTCACTCTCAGCAATTTTGAAGCATACAGTGTGTTGTTACTAACTGTAGTCACCGTGATGAACCATAGACCTCTTGAACTTATTCCTCCTGCGTAATTGAAGTTTTGTGTCCTTTGGTCCACATCTCCCTGGTGCCCCCACCCCCAGCCTCTGCAAAAATGAGGTGACCAGTCTGGTAACCATTCTACTCTCTGTTCCTGTGAGTTTGACTCTTAGATTCCACATACAAGTGAAATCATATAATGTTTGTCTTTCTGTGCCTGGCTTCTTTCACTTAACATAGTACCCTCCAGGTTCATCCATGTTGTCACAAATGACAGTATTTCCTTCCTTTTTGAGGCTGAACAGCACAACATTGTGTGTATATACACCACATTTTCTCTATCCATTCAAGTGTGGATGGACACCTAGGTTGATTCCGTGTCTTGGCTACTGTGAATGATGCAATAATTATGGAGGTGCAGATGCCTCTTCGACATACTGATTTCACATTATTTGAATATATGCCCAGTAGTGGCTTTGCTGGATCATACGGTAGTTCTGTTTTTAATTTTTTGGGAACCTCCATGTTGTTTTCATAATGGCTGTACTGACTTTCGTTCCTAACAAAAGAGTGCAAGGGTTCTCTTTTCCCTACGATCTCACCAGCACTTGTTATCTTTTGACAAAGTGCACTTTAAGGCCAAAAATATTAGCAGAGATAGAGAGAAAGATTTCTCAATGATAAAGGGTCAACCATCAGGGAAATATAATAATTCTAATATACCTTCAAAACATATGAAGTAAAGACCAATAGAACTACAAAGAAAAACAAATCCACAGTCAAGGGGGGAAATTCTAACACATCTCTCTTAATAGCTTGTAACATTTAAAAAGCAGACACAAAATGAATAACAAGATAGATTTGAACAACACAATTAACACACTTGACCCAATTAACACACAGAACATTGCACCCAGTAACTGCAAAATTCACGTTCTGTTCAAGTGATCACATGCTGGACTATAGAGCAAGTCTCAGCCAATCACAAAGGGTTGTGATCATATACAATATGTTCTTTGGCCATAGTATAATAAACTAGAAATCAGGGCCTGGTGCGGTGGCTCACGCCTGTAATCCTAGCTCTCTGGGAGGCTGAGGCCGGCGGATTGTTTAAGCTCAGGAGTTCGAGACCAGCCTGAGCAAGAGCGAGTCCCCGTCTCTACTAAAAAAAAATAGAGGTGGCTCACGTCTGTAATCCTAGCTCTCTGGGAGGCCGAGGCGGGCAGATTGTTTGAGCTCAGGAGTTCGAGACCAGCCTGAGCAAGAGCGAGACACCATCTCTACCAAAAATAGAAAGAAATTAACTGGACAGCTAAAAATATATAGAAAAAATTAGCTGGGCATAGTGGCGCATGCCTATAGTCCCAGCTACTCGGGAGGCTGAGGTTGCTGTGAGCTAGGCTGACGCCACAGCACTCACTCTAGCCAGGGCAACAAAGTGAGACTCTGTCTCAAAAAAAAAAAAAAAAAAAAAAAATAGAAGGAAATTATCTGGACAACTAAAAATATATAGAAAAAAAAATTAGCCGGGCATGGTGGCGCATGCCTGTAGTCCCAGCTACTCGGGAGGCTGAGGCAGGAGGATCGATTGAGCCCAGGAGTTTGAGGTTGCTGTGAGCTATGCTGACGCCACAGCACTCTAGCCCGGGCAAAAAGAGTGAGACTGTCTCATAAAAGAATTACCGAAAAAATTACCGACATAAACCAAGAAGCAGGGAACATGTAGACGGGGGTGAGGGTAAAAACTTACCAGTTGGGTACAATGAACACTATTCTGGTGATGGGCAAACCAAAAGCCCTGACTTAAGCATTGTACAAGCTATCCATGGAGCAAAAATATGTGCACTCCCTTCATATTTTGAAATAGATAAAAAAAAGCTAAGGTGCCCTGCAATCTTATGGGTTATATGTGAAAGAAACTTGATAGAGTTTTTCCTAACTTGTCAATAATCCTAAAAATTTACGTGACATTATGCAACAAGTTGTGAAGCTGAAAACAAAAACTTTTCTAAACCTTCAGTAGCAAGAAGTAATTCAATCAACAATATCAGAGGAAAGATCGAATTATCTTTCTAGTCTCTGTGTAGACCCTAAAATGATTTTACAAAATGGTTATCATATGAAGCAAAGATCACAGATCCAAGAAACGTACAAATATATACTTGAGTCACCCAATTAATAAAAATATTGTCATTTTTCTAAAAAAAAATTACTGGAACAGAAAATAAATGTACAACAGAGAAAAGTCCACAAACCCTTTCAGTGGCTCCTGTTATCGTTGGAATAAAACCCAGACTCCTGCCCTTGCGGACCTCCCCAGCTTCACTGAAGGGACGTAAGGGCCGACCGATCTGCTTCATCCCAGGTGACCTTAACCAGTCAAGGTCATCCCCTCTGCCCTGTGAATGGCTGGTCCAGGAAGGGCCAGGCAGGAGCCAGTTCCGGCCAACCAGGCACAGGTGGAAGTTTGCTCAGGGTGGGAGAGGGGCCGGTAAAAGTCTCCTCGCTCCCAGTTACAGACTAAATGTGCCCCCCCAAATCCCTCTGTTGAAGCCTTAACCCCCAATGTGATGCCATTAAGAGGGGACCTTTGGGAGGTGTCTGGGTCAGATGAGGTCAGGAGGGTGGATGGGATTAGCGTCCTTAGAGAAGAAGAGAGACGGAGTTCCCTCCCCCACGTGAGGAAGCAGCGAGACGGTGGCTGTCTGCAAGCCTGGACGAGGCCGGCACCACCCCCCGCCCATGCTGCACCCTGATCCCAGCCTCCCAGCATCCAGAACCGTGAGAAGTGTCTGTTGTTCAAGCCGCCCGGATTGTGGTATTTTACTAAAGCAGCCTGAGCAGCCTAAGACTCTCCTAGAGAGGAAAAGGGATAGTCCCTTTCTTCCCTGGAGCACTGCTGGAGCCCGCTGTCACCCGAGGCCCATCAGAGCTGCTCCCCGGAAACCCAAACCAACCGCACAGCTTTGCAGGACGGGCCCAGCCTCCTATCTGGCCTCGTGTCCCCTCCCCTCCTTCCCGTGTTCCAGCCGCACCACCTCTTGGCTTCCCCAGGAGCCCAGCACACCCTCCCCACAGCCCCCGCCCCTGGGGGGTCCTTGCAACCGGATCGATCCTCCCCAACCACCCACCCAGCTCCAGCTCCAGCAGGCATCTGCTCCAGTGTCCCCAAGCCCGGGAGACCACCCCCGCCACTCTACATAAAAGCCCACCTTTCCTGTCAAGTTAACGCCCCGCGTCCCTGCGTTCCGTCACAGCACGGCCCGTGCCTGACACTCTATGTACCTGTTTACTTGTCTGTCGTAGAGCTCTCCTCGTGAGAGTGACATTTCCGTGATGGAGCAATTGGTCTGTTGTGCTCGCTGTGTATCCCCAGCAGGGGCTTAATATACATTTAGGGAACGAATGAATGAATGAATGATGCATTGGATAGCAGAGCAAAGAACGGAAAAGAGCCTCGGTCCTTGATAACACCATGGAGCTGCCAGACCATCATCCCGGAGGCTCCCAACCCCGGGCCTTCTGGCCAGTGGGCTCCTTTGGGCCAGAGGATGGAGTGGGGGGTGGGGGAAGGAGGAGAGGGCCACACTCACCTCCCTCCTCTTCCTCAGACATCCCAGGCTCACTCTCCTTGCCTGGCGTGCGGCTCCCCCAGCAGCCCTCGGGGGTCTGCAGGTTCTCACCGTTCTGACAGCTCCAGGTGGCCTTGCCTCCCCAAGTGCAAAGTCCCAGGGTGCCGCCTCCCTGCTGGTCCCTCCGTCCAGCTGACCTGCTTCGTCCTTCACCACACTTGCCGTTACGCCAAATCGTCTCTCGCACTTGCTTACCGGGCCCTCTCTGTCCGTCTTTCTCTCTGGAAGAGACAGAAGCACGACAGGCAGACAGCACGTCTGTCCTGTTTCTCACCACGCCCTCGGGCCTAGGACGGCTTCCTGCTCTCAGAGGTTGCTCAGGAAATGTTGGTGCACGAGTGGCTCTCGATGTCACAGGAGAGAAGACAAACCCAGAGCAGCTCAGCGCCACACTGGAAGTCACAGCGCGCACAGCACATTTGGGCCCTGAGTCGGGGGCTCCCTTCACGGAGCCGCGCGGCCCCCCTGAAAACACGAAAGGAGAAAGAGCAGGGAGAACTAAGAGGAGGGGGCTTGTAAGTTCCTGAAATCAAAACGATATTTGAGGACACGTTTGGTTTGCTTGGTGTTGAGCAAAGATGTGTGAAGCTATATCCATTACGTAATTTCTTTTATAATGATCTATGCTGAGGATTGTGAGCATCTGGGATGCCGCGGTTGGAAGGTACCTTCAGATCCATCCACAGTAACTGCTCACTGAGGCTGTCGTCTCCCATGGCGGGCATGCAGAGCCAACACATCAGGGATTTGTTGCTCTTAGCTTGCTGTATGTGAGAAGATGAGGGCTAAGTTATTTCTAAAATGAAAATAAATGCCTTAGAGCAGGAGCCCGAGGGGCTCTCCCCAAGTTTTAGGCATGGACCTCAGGGTGCGGGTTCTGGGCTTCTGTTTGGAATTTTCCGGGGCCTGTCCAGCTTGGGAGTGTTCCAGATGGTACAGGGAGCCGGATAATGGGTCTCCGAAGAGGTCAGGTGTCACTATGGGGTTGGCTCTGTCACTGAGCCTGTGTGTGTCTGTCTTTAATCTGGGAGGGGTTGTTACGGCCGCCGTCTTCATGGGGCCCTAGAGGAGGGACACGTGCTTGTCACTTTCTTCCGCAGGTAGGAGCGTCAGCAGCGTGGCGTCGGAACAGCCAGCCGCAGGTGGTGGGAAGGCTTTTTGCTGCTTCTCCGCTGCCCACAGTGACTAAGAATGTTATGCATGAGAATAGCAGCTGAAAATGTCACCACCCACCTCCCAAACTTTCCAAGAAGAAAATGAAACGTTGGCCGGGGGAACGCAGTCTGTGTGCAAAGGGATGAAGCAACAGTTGTTTGTGACCAGGGACGAGGCTTCCCCTGAAATCAGCGTCGCTCGTGACAGTCTTTGCTGTCCACGGACAAATGGGTCCTGAGTGGGTGTCTGTGGCTAAAGCCCAGTCAATTCCACTTGGCCAGGTGCCGCCCTCCCACCTCAGCGGGGCACAAGTGACGTGGCAGGTAAACTACATAACAGGCCACTGGAAACCCCTCAGCCTCGGATCCTTCATTGAGGAGCAGGAGATCGTTCCCGCCTGGGCTGCTTGCGGGCCGGATGTGAGCCCTTGTGAACAGTGAAGTTTCTCCATCAGTTAACCCGGCCAGCATCCCTCATCACTGCGACCTTCTGACCTTCTCAGGGCCGTATCTAATGAGTAGGGAGTGGGACCCCAGGGGGGCTGAGCCCGCTGTCCTTTGGTCCCTACCCCCCAACAGGAACTCCCTGGCCGTCACTGACTTGGCATCACTCCTACCTCTATGGAAAATCAGGAACTCCTGTCCGAGAGTCTGGTAGGGCGGGTGGCAGTGCGTGGCGTACTGACCAGCGTGGACCCGAATCGTAAAGGGTCAACCAAGTTATTGGAAAGTTGTTTACAAACGACTCAGAGAGCCCAGTAACCTCGGAGCAGGAAGAAAAGTCAAAAGGTGTCTGATCCACCTGGTGCTCTGGGTGAGGCAGGTGGAGATTATCGCCCTGACCCGGGGACCGGTACCCGAGACACACTGGGACCCCTTGGTACCACCCGACAACCCAGTCTCACTCCTGGAGAAAGCCCGGAAGGTTGGGCTGCCCTCCAACACTGCTGTAAGGCCTGTTTTCTGACTTTTAATTGGCAGAATCATTCTGAGGTCCACACCATTAGGAAGGAGCCTGCAAAACCGTTCCTGCTGTTGATGGGAACTGGAACGACCGGCCGGAGGCAGACGTGGTCTGGGGCGAACGGTGCGCTTCTCAGGCAGTCC
Source organism: Avahi laniger (assembly GCA_963575035.1). Classification (NCBI taxonomy): domain Eukaryota; kingdom Metazoa; phylum Chordata; class Mammalia; order Primates; family Indriidae; genus Avahi; species Avahi laniger. Next base: position 10,469 of record CAUYSK010128933.1, read on the forward strand.
GAGACAGTGGAGAGGTCAGGGCCGGCGGTGGTGGAGCGGGACAGGCGGGCACAGACTTTGCTGACGGCTCTAGTTGGAATGAGGATTTTGGTACTGTGGCAGCTGATGTTCATTTAGCTCTTCCTGTGCGCCAGGCAGGTTCAAGTCCTCTCTTGCGTCCACTCATTTAGTCTGATTAGCAACAGCCCTCGGATCTCCGCACCTGCGCCCTCCCCCAGTCTGCTGAGGAGGAAACCAAAGCTCAGAGACGTTAAATGAATGCCTGGCCCAGGAGCACCCTGCCAGGACATGGTGGCGTTGTGTTAGAACGTGTGCACGTGAGCTTGGGGTGAGATTCTGTAATTATTGCTAGATTTCCAGAAACTTCTCTAAAACTGTGGCCTCCGCTGTTATGGAAATATGAATTCATGTATTTTGGATTTATTTGTTTATTTGTGTATTCCAGGTTGTTTTGACTTTCACATTGCTGTAGTTTGCTTCAACTGGATTCATTAAAGGAAAAAAAATCAAGCCATAAAGATTCAAAATCCTGCAGGGGTGGAGTGTCAGGTTTGGCAGAACCCTTGGGGTTCATCTGGCCAGAGGCCTCCCCTCATGTGCAGCCTTGGGAAGCTTGGGGGGTCCGAGAGGAGGGAAGTGGGTTGGCCACGCCAGGCCCCGCTGAGCCAGAGCCAGAGCTGAAGCTCAGCAGCTCGGGCTCCTCCGCCTCCCTGGAGGGCTCAGGTCCACCTGGCCTGGGTGCTCTTTCCTCACCCCTCCTTCCCAGCTGGCCCCTCCCTTCCAGAATGCCCCGCCCCTCCAGGCTGGCCCCGCCCCTCCTAGCCAGCCCCTCCCCTCCCTACCATAAGGGTTAGGGTTAGCTGTGTCTGATCCATGACTGAAGAGTCCTCTGTCCCTGCAGCTCGGGCCCCTTCATTCATTCACACCAGAGACCCTTATGAGCCCCAGCGCCACAAGCAGCTGGCTCTGCTCCCCTTCCCGGTTGTGTCCTGCAAGCACCGAACACTGCATCCCCGTGGTTGCCCATGGCGGGAACAAGCCCCAGTGTCTCACCCTGAGCTTCCTTCTTTCCCCGCCCCCTCCCCTGCCCTCCCCCAACACCCTCCGTCCCACTGACTCTGCCTCCCAGTGTTCTCTTGACCACACACTCCTCTCCACGCCTGGAGATTCCTAAGCACGTTCTTCAAGAGTCTCCACCTTTGTGGAGCATCCCCTGGCCACCCTCCCTGCCCACCAGGTGAGAGTCCTCAGTTCCCCCTCTGGGCCTCCATGGTCCCTTCTTTCTGTCTCTGTCCCAGCTCCGGGTCAGGAGTGTCTTCTTTAGGGAATCCTTGGGCGTCTAGCACAGGGCCAGGCCCCCTACAAATGCTGGACAAACATAATTTAAATGAATGAAAAAGTGAACGAACAGGATCTATGTCTTCTGATGCTGTGTGAAAGCCCTTGTGTATCACTGAATTTCCCCACATTATCATTTTCTTTGTCAAGGTTATTAGGGGAGGTATTATTGCTCCCATTTTCCAGGTGGGCTAAGTGAGCCCACTACACATCCCGCCCTTGTGTGCCTCTTTGGTCTTGCTTCTGGCTGACAGTTGGACTGGAGCCACACCTGCTTGGTCCTTGCTCTCAGGGGCCACTCTGGCTCAGGTGGGTGGAGCAGTCGTGGGCAGTGTGCTCTTGGGGAGCCCTGGAGCCGGGGCGGGGCGGGGGGTGGGCAGGCAGGGCTGCTGACCGCATGGGGGAGGGAGGGGGCGGCCAGAACCAGGGCGCTGTCCGTGGGAATAACAGGATGGGGTGGATGGAGATTAGGGTGCTAGATTCCCCCGGATGGGACGTGGGCAGCGCCTGGACGTGGAAGAGGAAGGTTATGCCCCACAGGGTCTCAGACTAGGACAACCAGGTAAGTGGCTGGCTTCGCCATTCTTGGACACTGGATTTTTGGTGAGGGTAAGTTCAGCCTGGATACCTAGGTTTTGGGGGTCTTAGCGTGCTCCAACTAGAGACTCCCCACTGGCAATTGGTACAGTGTTAAAGTGCTTCCAAATTTATATTCACAAGTGTCTGCTGGTATCAGACTCTCAGAACATAGGTTATAGAACTTTATACCCAACAGGTCATAACATCTTAACACAATTAAGAAAAGATCTCAATATTCTCACAACAACTTGGGTAATTGTGATTATATTGTGTGGAAGAAGCTCATTGCGGTACTGCGTCGATACGAGGTTCCCGGGACCGCAAAGATGATCTGTGAGGAGAGAGATCGGAACAGTGGTGCAAACAGTTATTTTTCTGGATTAAAATGGCGAGATCTAGGTTTTTAAATGTAAAACAGAAAAAGAAATCAGGACAGTGGTTGCCTCTGTGGGGAGTGGGGAGTGGGGGCATTGACTGGATTAAGTCAGGAAGGGAACTTTGTGGGGCGATGGAAATTTCTGGATCTTGATTGGAGTGTGGGTTGCCTGGGAGTGTGCATTGTCAAAACTCGTCGATTGTACTCTCAAGACCTGTGCGCTGCATGTTCACGCCTCAACTAAAAAGATGAACAGGAGAAGCCCTAGGGATCCCCTCCCCCGTGTAAACGTGGCCGTGACAGGAGCCCCCTGCCGACCTCCAGGACAGTTCTGGAGCCACAGGGGGCTCCCCTCTGATGGGGCAGGGGGGCACTGGCCAGCTCCCTCTTTGCAGCCACCGCCCATCTAGGTCCTCAGGGACAGGGGACCCTGGGACACCAGGTGGGCAAGGGGCCAGCATCGTAGGACAGGTGATGAGATCTGGGGCTTGGGGGCCAGATGAGGATGCAGGACTCGAGCTGTGTCGACAGCTCCACACTATTTATAGGACGCTGATGGCTTCCGGGTTGTGATTCATCCTTTCTGCCTAAGTACGTCAGGATCTAGAACACAAAGCACAGTACTGAAAAAATTTTGCAAATGAGGAAGAAAGGTGGGCTCAGAAACCTGCGCTTACACCCCAGACCGGAAGCCGGCAACCCGAAGTCCTCGCGTTTCTGAGCTGGAAGCTTGGAGGCCATTGAGCTTCCCCTGACGCTGCCACACACCCAACACCACGCACACACACACACACACACACACACACACACACATACACACCACATACACACCACACACCATACACACACCCCACACCACACACACCCCACACCACACATCACACACACCCACTACCACACACACCACACACCACATACACACCACATACACACCACACACACACCACACACCATACACACACCCCACACCACACATCACACACACCCACTACCACACACACCACACACCACATACACACCACACACACACACACCACACCACACACCACATACACAAACACCACACCACACACCATACATACCACATACCACACACACAC
>CAUYSK010128937.1:0-17546 GCA_963575035.1 Avahi laniger
CCAAGGATTCAACCAAGAGACTCCAGGAGTTGATAAATGAATTCAGTAAAGCCTCCGAATACAAAATGAATACACACAAATCAGTGGCATTCATATACTCCAATAGCAGTCATACCGAGAACCAAATCAAAGACTCAGTTCCCTTTAATAGTAATTAAGAAAATAAACTACCTAGGAATATATTTAACTAAGGAGGTAAAAGACCTCTACAGGGAGAACTATGAAACACTGAGGAAGGAAATAGCAGAGGACGTAAACAAGTGGAAAACCAAACATGCTCGTGGGTCACAAGAATCAACATTGTTAAAATGTCTATGATACACAAATTGATCTACACATTCAATGCAATCCCTATTAAAATACCAACATCATTCTTCGCAGATGTAGAAAAATTAATTTTACACTTGGTATGAAACCAGAGAAGACCCTGCATAACAAAAGCAATTCTAGGCAATAAAAACAAAATGGGAGGTATCAACTTACCAGACTTCTAACTTTATTATAAGGCTGTAGTAATCAAAACAGCTTAGTACTGGCACAAAAATAGAGCCATTGACCAGTGGAACAGAACTGAGAACCCAGATATAAAACCATCCTCATATAGCCACCTAATCTTTGACAAAGCAGACAAAAACATACACTGAGGAAAAGAATGCTTATTCAATAAATGGTGCTTGAAAAACGGTATAGCCACATGTAGAAGACTGAACCAGGATCCACACCTTTCACCTCTCACCAAAATCAGCTCAAGCTGGGTAACAGATTTAAACCTAAGGAGTGAAATTATTAGAATTCTAGAGGAAAATTTTGTAAATATTCTTCTCGACATTGGCCTAGGCAAAGAATTTGTGAAGAAGACCCCAAAGGCAATCAGAGCAACAACCAAAATAAATAAATGGGACCTGATCAAATTAAAAAGCTTTTGCACAGCCAAAGAATCTGTCACAAGAGCAAAAAGACAACCTACAGAATGGGACAAAATTTGTGCATGCTACAAATCCAATAAAGTGCTGATACCTAGAATCTACTTAGAACTCAGGAAAATCAACAAGAAAAAATCAAATGACCCTATCAAAAACTGGGCAAAGGATATGAACAGAAACTTTTCAAAAGAAGACAGAATAATGGTTTAAAAACATATGAAAAAATATTAAACATCTCTAATCATTGGAGAAATGCAAATCAAAACCACAATGAAATATCACTTATCTCCAGTGATACTGGCCTTTATCAAAAAGTCCCAAAACAATAAATGTTGGCATGGAGGAGGAGAGATAGGGACACTCATATACTGCTGGTGGGACTACAAACTTGTATCATCTCTGTGGAAAGCAATGCGGAGATACCTTAAAGAGATACAAATAGAATTACCATTCGATCCAGCAATCCCATTACTGGGCATCTATCCAAAAGAACAAAAGACACTCTGTGAAAAAGACACCTGCACCCAAATATTTATAGCAGCACAATTCACAATTGAAAAGATGTGGAAACAACTCAAGTGTCCATCAAGACATGAGTGGATTAATAAAATGTGGTATATGTATACCATGGAGTATTATTGAGCTTTAAGAAACAATGATTATATAGCACCTCTTGTATTCTCCTGGATAGAGCTGGAACACATTCTACTAAGTGAAGTATCCCAAGAATGGAAAAATAAGCACCACATGTGCTCACCATCAAATTGGTATTAATTGATCAACACATTAGTGCACATACAAGAATAACATTTATTTGATGTCGGGCAGTGGGGAGGTGATGGGTATATGCATACACAACGAGTGTGATATGCACCATGCAGCTCATACTTGGGGGGGTGGGAGGGCAACATACAAAACCTAAACTTCTGTACCCTCATAATATGCTGAAATAAAAAAAGGAAATTAAACACAGTCTTAGCAACATATACATACTGAATGGCTTCTAGAAGCTTACAGTAATGTTGAGAGAAATCAATTATGAAACATTCTTTGTTAATCTGTTGATATTGTAATTAGTAGACAACTTACATACTGACATATAGCATAAACAGATTTTTTTATATTTTTTTATTTCAGCAGTATACAATTCATCCACGTAAGAAAAACACTTGTACCTTAGAGCTTTAAGTGTACTTGTCACCACAATTGTGTACAACGTACACAATAGGTAAGATTTTATCACTCATCTGCCTCCTACCATCACCCATTCTTAGGTTTCAATGTTTTTACAGCACTTTATGACTACGTATCATTCAGCCCCCACTTATTAGGGAGAATGAGTAGAGTATGTTATTTCTATTCCTGAGATATTTCGCTTAGGATAATGTTCTCCATTTCCATGTAGGTGGCTGCAAAATACATTATTTCATTGATTTTTATCACTGAGTAGTACTCCATGCTATATATATATATGAATATATACTATGCATTTCCTCTATCCACTCATCAGTTAATGGGCACTTAAGTTGTTTCTACATCTTTGCACTTATGAATTGTGCTACAATAAATATTTAGGTGTAGTTTTCTTTTTGACATAATGACTTCTTTTCCTTTGAGTAGATATCTAGTAGTGGGATTGCTGGATTGAATGGTAAAACTACTTTTAGTTATTTGAGGAATCTCCGTATTGTTTTCAATAGAGATTGTACTGATTTACAGTCTCACCAAAAGTGTATGGGTATTATTTTTCACTACAACCACATTAACATTTATTTTATTCATTTTTTCATAATGGCCATTTTGATAAGGGGTAAGGAGGTAACTAATTGTGATTTCAATTAATTGATGATTAGTGACATTGACTTTTTTTTCCCATATGTTTTTGACCATATGTCTACATTCTTTTGGAAAAAAAAATCTGTTCATGTCTTTTGTCCACTTTTAAGTTGGGCTATTTGTTTTATTTTTACTGATTGTTCGAGCTCTTTGTAAATTCTAGATTTTAGTCTTTTCTTAGATCGATAGTTTGGGACTATTTTCTCCCATCGTGTAGGTTGTCTGTTTACTCTGTTGATTATTTCCTTTGCTGTTTGAAAACTTTTTAAATAAAGTTCCATTTATTTATTTTTGTTGTTTCTATATTTGCTCTGGAGTATTAGTCATAAATTCTTTGCCTAGGCCAATGTCTAGGAGAGTTTTTCTTGTGTTTTCTTGTAGAATGTTTATGGTTTCTGGTCTCATATTTAAGTCATATCTATATTATTTTTATGTTTTTACTTTTTTTATTGAATTAAGTTTTCTAAGTGGTAAGAGACAGTGGTTCTGTTTCATTCCTCTGCATGTGACTATCTAATTTTCCCAGCACCATTTATTGAATAGGGTTTCTTTTCCCCAGTGTGTGCTGTTGTCATCTGCTTTGTCAAAGATCAGCTGATTGGAGACAGATGGTATTACATCTGGATCCTCTGTTCTCTTCCATTGGTCTATGCATCTATTTTTTTAACAATGCTGTTTTGGTTCCTATAGCTTTGTAGCATAGTTTGAAGTCTGTTAATGTGATTTCTCCATTTTCATTCTTTTTTCTTAACATTGCTTTGGCTATTAAGGCTCTTTTCTGGTTCCAAATGGAACATAGAATTATTTATTCTAGATCTGTGAAATATGATGTTGGTATTTTGATGGGAATTGCATTGAATCTGTAAATCACCTTAGGCAATATGGACATTTTAACAATGTGGATTCTACCGATCCATGAGCATAATACATTTTTTCATTTGTTTATGTCTTCTGTGATTTCTTTCCTCAGTGTTTCAAAGTTCTCCTTGTAAAGATCTTTCATCTCTTTGGTTAAGTATATTCCTAAATATTTTATTTTCTTTGTAGCTATTGTGAATGGTTGTGAGTCTTTGATTTTACTCTCAGCTTCACTGTTATTGGTATATAGAAATGCTACTGATTTGTGTACATTTATTTTGTAACCTGGGACTTTGCTGAATTTATTTAACAATTCCAGTAGTTTCTTGGTGGAGTATTTAGGATTTTTCAACATAAGGTCATATTGTCAGTGAAAAGTGATAGTTTGATCTGCTGTTCCTGATTTGGATACCATTTATTTCTTTCTCTTGCCTAACTGCTTAGTCTAGAAATTCCAATACTGTGTTGAGTGGAATGGTGGCAGTAATCACCCTTGTTTTGTTCCATTTCTTATTGGGAATGCTATCTACTTTCATCATTCAGTATGACTTTGGCTGTGTGTTTGTCATATAGGCTCTTATTATTTTGAGGTTTATTCCTTCTATGCCTAGTGTGTTGAGGGTTTTTATCATGAAGGGGGACTGGATTTTATTGAATTTTTTTCTGCATCTATTGAGATGATCATGTGATCTTTGTTTTTTGCTTCTGTTTATGTGGTGAATCACATTTATTGATTTGTGTGTGTTGTATCATCCCTGTATCCCAAGGATGAAACCCATTTGGTCATGCCAAATTAATTTTTTTTGATATGCTGCTGATTCAATTTGCTATTATTTTGTTGAGGAGTTTTGCATCTAAATTCATGAGGGATATTGGACTGTAGTCTTATTTTTTGTTGTGTCCTTTTCTGTCTTTGGTTTCAAGGTGATACTGGCTTCATACAATGAGTCAAGGAGTATTTCTATCTTCAAAATATAATTGAATAATTGCCATAGGATAAGTGCTATTTCTTTGTTTTCATAGTAATCATATATTTTATTTGTATATCTGTGGTATCATTTGTATTATCTAGTTTTTCATTCATTATTGAGCTTATATGAGTCCTTTCTCTTCTATCTTTGATTATTCTAGCTATAGGTCTATCAATTTTTTCGGGGGGCACTTTATCTTTTTTGATTATCTTTTCAAAGAACCATTTTTTTGTTTGTTTCTTTGATTCTTTGTTTTTTGGTTACTATTTCATTAATTCCACTCTGAGCTTTGTTATTTCTTTTCTTCTGCTATCTTTCAGTTAGGTTTGTTCTTCTTTTTGTAGTTCCTTGAGTTGTGGCATTAGGTTGTTATTTTGACATGTTTCTGTATTTTTGATGTGTGAACTTAAGGCTGTGAAGTTGCCTTTTATCAATACATTTTGTATATCGCATTTATTTTGGAAGCATTTGTCCTTTTTTCCATTCAGTTCAAAAAATCTTTTGATTTCCATCTTAATTTCATTACTGAAGCAGGGATTTTTCAGGAGCAGATTGTTTAATCTCCATGACTTTGTTAAGATTAGGGAGTTCCTGTTGGAATTGATTTGTGGTTTTATTCCATTGTGGTCTGAAAAGATACAGGCTATGAATTCAATATTTCTGAGTTTTCTAAGTCTTATTATGTGTCCAACCATATAATCTAGCTTAGAAAATGTCCCATGTGATGTCAACAAGAGTGTATATTCTTCAGTTTTTGTGGAGAATGTTCTATAAATGTCTGTTAGGTACATTTGTTCTAGATTCCTATTTACGCCCAGTATTTTTTTGTCAATTTTCTACCTTGATGATTTGTCCAGGTCTATCAGTGGAACGTTTGAACTTCCTGGCTGCTATGATGGTGCTGTTTATTTCTTTGCTTGGGTCTAGTAATAATTATTTTATGAATGTTAGAGCTCCTAGAATATTTATATATACATTTTGGATTATTATATCTTTTGCTTAATTGCTCCACTTATCATTATTTAATGATCATTTTTGTATTTTTGTACCATTGCTGATTTAAAGTCTATTTTATCTGATATGTGAATAGCTACTCCTGCTTGCTTTATGTTTCCATTTGTGAGAAATATTTTTTCATCCCTTTATCTTGAGTCTTTGAGATTACATATTAGTTGGGTTTTATTTTCATTTTTTTACTTTATTTTTGCATATTATGGGGGTACAGATGTTTAGGTTACATATGTTGCCATTGCCCCTCCCCCTGAGTCAGAGCTTCAAGTATGTCCATCCCCCAGACACTGCACATCACACTTATTAGGTATGCATGTACCCATCACCTTCGCTCCCTCCCTTCTGCCCGATGCCTGATAAATGTTATTTCTATATGTGCACTTAGGTGTGGATCGGTGAATACCAATTTGATGGTGAGTACATGTGGTGTTTATTTTTCCATTCTTGGGATACTTCACTTAGTAGAATGGGTTCCAGTTCTATCTAGAAAAATAAAAGAGATGCTGTATCTCCATTGTTTATAAAATCTGAATACTACTCATTGGTGTGTATATATATATATATATATATATATATATATATATATATACCACATTTTATTAATCCACTCATGTATTGACGGGCACTTGAGTTGTTTCCACATCTTTGCAATTGTGAATTGTGTTGCTATAAACATTCAAGTACAGATGTCTTTTTTATGGAATGTCTTTTTTTCTTTTTGGTAGATGCCCAGTAATGGGATTGCTGGATCAAATGGTAGATCTACTTGTATCTCTTTAAGGTATCTCCATATTGCTTTCCACAGAGGTTGCACTAGTTTTTAGTCCCACAAGCAGTGTATGAGTGTTCGTATCTCTCTGTATCCATGCCAAAATTTATTGTTTTGGGAGTTTTTGATAAAGGCCGTTCTCACTGGAGATAAGTGATATCTCATTGTGGTTTTGATTTGCATTTCCCCGATGATTAGAGATGTTGAGCATTTTTTCATGTGTTTGTTGGCTATTACCCTAGTTGGGTTTCTTGGAAGTAGAATATAGTTGAGTTTTATTTTATCATCAATGCAGCGAATCTATTTATTTTCAGTGGAACATTAAGAATGTTTATGTTCAATGTTAGTATTGATATGTGAGATCCTGTTTTCTTCATTATGTTGAATGATACGTATTTGGTTTATTTTTCACACTTGTGTCAATGTTATATAAATGCTGTGATCTTTAACTTTTGAGTGTTTTTACAGTGGTTGGTATCTTTTTTTCCTTTCCATGTATAAAGCACTTTTAAGCATTTTCTTTACGGTAAGTCTAGTGGTGACAAATTTCCTTAGTATTTGCTTGTCTGGGAAAAAGTTTATTTCTCCTTTATTTATGAAACTTAGTTTTGCAGGATATAAAATTCTTGGCTAATAGTTATTCTGTTTAAGAAGACTAAAAGTGACCCCTCAATTCCTTCTGTCTAATGAGATCTCTGCCAAGAAGTTTTCTATTAGTCTGGTATGTTTTCCGTTGTAAGTTAGTTGTTCCTTTCATCTAGCAGCTACTAGGATTTTCCTCTTCATTTTGATTTTGGCCATACTGATGATTATATTCACTAGTGATGTTCTATTTGCTATTAGTCTTCTAGGTGTTTGATGACCATCTTGTATCTGGATATCTGAATCTTTGGCAATACCAGGGAAATTTTCCTCAAATAGATTTTTCTTTTTCTTCTTCTCCCTCAGGGACACCTCTGATTTTTATATTAGCTCACTTTACATAGTCTCATATTTCTGTAGGTTATTTTTCAATCTTCTTTATTCTTTCTTCTTCATTTTTTACTCACTAGGTTAATTCTAAAGCTTTATCTTCAAACTCTGAAATTATTTCTTCTGCTTGGTCTAGTCTGTCATTAAACTTTCTGGTATATTTTGAAATTCCCTAAATAACTCTTTCACTTCTTTGAGTTCTGTTATATTGTTTCTTATGTTATCTGTCTCTTTTCTGAATTTTTCATTCATTTTCTAAATTATAATTTTGTTTTCTTTGTGTTGGTTTTCAACTTTCTTATCAATCCCATTGATCTTACTTGTCATTGATACTTTGAATTCCATATCTGACATTTTGGCAGTTTCCTTTTATTTGGAGTCTGTTTCTGGAGAGCTATTTTGGTCATTTGGGGGTATCAAAAATGCATGTTGTTTCATGTTGCCAGATTTATTATGCTGATTCTTTCTCATCAGAAACCTCTTTCTCAGCTCAAGAGAGATAACTTTCTGGTGGACCTGTTCTCCTCTGCTGAGAATTCTCTTACTTAGTAAAGAGAGAGTGAAATCCCTAGATGGCACACTTGAATCCCATTCCTGAATATTGAGTTGTCAGGGGACAGGGGATGTACCAAGAGTCTGTAATTCAGCTGTTCTCCTATATCACCCTGTTTCTCTGTACTTTTCATCATCCAAGCTGGTGCTGAGGAATATTAATGTAGAGTGGTGTGTTTGCCCTCAGACCACTTCAGGAAGTTCAGGTGGGGGGCTGGGCATGTTTCTCTCCATGGAGGCAGGTGGTGTGGGAGTTTTCTCTGCTCATGTCTCTCCATAGCAGTGGCAGTGGCACCTGGTCAAAGCTATTAAAACAGTGGTTGTGGGTGCCAGCAATGTAGGCATTCACTCTACACAGGTTCAGGGGCACTGGTAGCATGTGGTGGCAACATGAGGTAGGACAGGTCACAGTGGAGGGGCAGTATGTGCCTGCTGGGATTTTGGAGGCCCATGGCAAACTGAGAGTGAGTCACAGCAGCTGGGGCTTTTCCTCTACCTATATCTGGTGGAAGCAGCAGTTGTGGTGCTCCTCAGGTGTGGTGACAGTGGTGCCATCCAGATGGCAGCACCTGATGCTAGGGGCTGCGGCACCTGCTCTGCTCAAATTCCCCAGTGGTTGTGGGGTACATGGCGACAAGTCATGGGTCCTGTGAGAGTGCCTGCCCTCCTTGTTCCCTCCTGGCCCACCAAGGATAATGGGGAGGTGGCCACAGTGAAGCCAACCCCTGTTTTGACCCAGTGTTCTGGAGCTTAGAGCTCAATGTGTCATCAGTTGCAGTGACGTGGGATCGAAAGCTAGCAAGATCCTGCTATCCAGTGCAGTGCAGCTGCACAGTCTTCAAGCAACTCCCTAATCCGTCTAGAGGCCTGCTGTGGTGGTGGTGGGGAGCAGCTCACAGCTTGTTTTGCAGTTTCTGCGGGGTTATGTGGAGCCCCATGATTCTCTTTTCTGTCCCTCCCCCACAGGAGGGTGTCTTCTCCAGGTATGTTTGATACTGCTGAGTGGTTCACCTCAATCCCCTCTCTTTCACTTTGGGTGCCTCTGTTCACTCTTATGATGATTCACAATGCTCTCTCTAAGATGATCCATTCACAGCTGAACATCTACTTGGAACTATTGATCCTCTCCTTGAGGGCAGTGTGCGTAGGGTGTTTTCAATGAAATTTTAAACATTAAACATTTAATAAAGAAAATTAACCAATTTTAAACATTTTAAGCAATAAAACCACTTGAAATTGTTTATCAGTGTCCCTTATTTCCAGTCTTAAGTATTTTAATGAAGCATTTATGATTACTTTGAACCTATGAGAAAGAGAATAGTTATGTTTCATTTTCCTTAGAAAATCAGTTAAGGAATGAAGAGATAGGTTAAAATACTTTACAAAATGAACTGGAACATTAGGCATGAAATCAATAACAAACAAATGGCCATACTCCTGGATTTTCTTCTGCCTAGTCAGAGAAAAAACAGTGCTTTTAAATAGTTTATTTTTAATAAACGACAGATATCAGAGATGGCAGTGAATTAGTTGACTGTATAACACTAGATGCAAAGCATTTTTTCACTTTTGAGTGATAACCATGAGAACACTATCACTTTTTTAAAAAGACACCAACATTTTAAAAAAGCAAAGGAGTTTCATGTTGACATTAGGTATTTAAAGTCCTATTGTATCTCCACAGGAATTCACCTTTTAGTGAGTTTGTACATTTAAAGGAAATGACAGATGTGAAATGTCTTCTCTTCTCTTATGTGGGCAATAGAGAGCCACAGCTGCTGGAGTGTCTAGTCTCAGCTACAGAATTATTTTTCTCTGCTTCCTTCCCACACATTTATTGTCTGAGTGACCATGATACAGAAACAGGGCTTAATCATTGTCAAAGCCAGGTATTTTGCTCATGAATGTACATGATGCAAAGTTTTAAGTATTCCCATCCCAACACTTGGTAAAAACATATAGAAGACTTTATTCCTCAGAACAAGGCAAAAGATACAAGTAGGGTCTAAAAGGAGGGTGAATACCATAGAATAAGTTTCTATGACCACAAATGGGGGATTATGCATTCATTAATCAGACAGAGAGGCACTCTTTTCTCTCAAAGCCTAAATTTCACTTGCAGGAAAGGAGTATTTAAGTGGATGTGAACTGGCCCATCTTTATCACATTTCAGTCCCGCAATAGCAGCCTTCAAGCCTTTCCTTACTGGAACCAGTAACCACAGGGAGTATTGGGTGTGTTAGAATTGCCATATATAGCCTGTGTCAGTTATGTGAATTCTGTTTGTGTCAATTTCCTTCAAATAGAGTATGGCCAGTTGCCTTTGGCCAAAATAACTGGGTATAATGTTTTCTCTGCCTATCACATGATGGGGTGACACAAAAACGTTTTTCTTTCTTTTTTTAGTGTTGTCTTATGCCAGGATCAATACAAAAATTACAAAGATAAAATGGACAGTGGTTATGCCCCTTGAGGGAAGAGTCAAATAACTTGAATCCTTCATATTGTTTCAGGTGTCACAACTGCTTTTGTCACTCAAGATTACTTCTGGCTCCTTGGCCAGCAGGCACAGAGTCCTGAGATGTCACATCAGAGGTATGTGTTCATACTTAGTCTTGCTATATAATTCACCTGAGATTGACCTGAAGGGAACTTTCTGGACATAGAATCAGGAAGATACTAGGAAAGTCCAAGTAAAAGACATGAAAATGTCTTTAGCAGGCTATGGAAAGAGCAAGTCTTATGTAAGCAGTTACATACAATGTCTGAATGGAGAGGAGTGAGAAAGGCTATCCTCAAAACAAAAGCTTATACCATATTAGAGTTGGATGACCACACTAGAGATGATTTATTTTATTGATCACATACATAAGGTTGTCAAATTTTTTTTGTTAATGGGGACATTGAAAAATAAAACAATATTTCTTTTCAAAAGAAGACATACAAATAGCCAACAGGAATAAGAAAATGTTTAACATCACTAATCAGTAGGGGAATTCAAATCAAATCAAAACTACAACGATATATTATCTCACCCCAATTAGAATGCCTACTATTAAAAATAATAACACATGCTAGTGAGGATGCAGAGAAAGGAGAGTGCTCATACACTGTTAATGGCAATGTAAAGCAGCATAGCCCTTATGGAAAATAGTATGGAGCCTCCTCTATAAAACCTAAAAATAGAACTGCCACATGACTCAGCAATCCCCCGGTTAGGTATATACTCAAAAGAAAAGAAATCAGCATATTGAAGAAATATCTGCATTTCCATGTTTATTGCAACACTATTTACAAACTAAGATACAGAATCAACTGAAATGTCCACCAGTGGATGAATGAATAAAGAAAATGTGGTGTGTGGGAGTGCTGGTGCATAAGATATAATTGGTTTAGCTTTTCTACTAGTGATTCATTTTTTTATGGAATTATATGGTCTGTGTTTGAAGTGATGTCTTCATATTCTAAATATTAACGAAAAACTAGATTGATAGTTGGAAGAAAGCAAGGTGATATATTTTAAAAATGAAACGAGATGTGCTAAACAAACCTCTTTTCTCTGTCTCTTCCTGTCATGCTGGGCTTTACTGGCCTGATGTTCATTGAAGAGCTAAAGCTCTTGCACACATTAATAATATTTATATTCTGATTTTAAAATAAATAGAATTCAGTATAGGTCTATTACAAAATACAGAAAGGACTAAAAATGGGAAATATGGCTCATTAACCTACCAACCAAAAGTTACCCCTTAACAATTTTGATGTGATACCTTTATTCAAATAAAATTATTTGGCTAAATATTGTACACATTGTATTAAATTTTATATTTTTTACTTTATGAAAATAAAAGTGGCCATTCAATTAATTAAAATCATTAAGGTGTCAATTATTATATAATTTTAAAAATATGGATGCACTATAATTTAGAAATTTGCTATTGTTGGAGAAATAACTTGGTTATAATTTTTTTGCTATTATAAATACTGCCACATTGAATCATTCTCTGTTTAAGGATTATTTATGCTTGGTAGCCTTTCCTCAGGGTAGATTCCCCAAACTGAAATTACTCAATTGAAAAATATAAATATTTTATAGTGCTTTAGAAAATATTGTCAAGTTTCCTTAAAATGATTTTAGCTTATTTTCACTTAACTGTACCCAGAAAAAGGTGGATTTGAGCAGATAAGAATTTTAACATTTTCTGGGTAAGTCTCCCATTTCTATAGCACACCAAACTATTATCGTCTTTATGATTGTTTATGAGATGGCCAATTTCATAAGAAAGAAAGTTATCAGTTCGCTTTTTTAAGTAAGGGAGACAATGGTAATGAGTAATTCTTATGGTTAAGCACTTCCAAGAATGCATGAAGGATAGCTTTCTACCCTAAGTGTTGGGCAGTTGCATTTACTGGTAAGGTTTCATCACATTTCAAAAGCAGTTTTCCCCTTTTTTCATCTGTACAAATTCTTTTGATGATTGGCATTAGACATGTCTAGAAAGTGTTCAGATGATTTGCAAATTCTGTGATTAAAAGGGAATGAAAATGATTCTAATAAAATATGGTATATGTATACCATGGAGTTCTATTCAGCCACAAAAAACAATGGTGATATAGCACCTCTTATATTATCCTGGATAGAAATGGAACCCATTCTACTAAGTGAAGTATCCGAAGAATGGAAAAACAAGCACCACATGTATTCATTGTCAAATTGTTTTTAACTGATCAACACTTAAGTGTACTTATGGTAATAACATTCATCAGGTGTCGGGCAGATGGAAGGGAAGAGGAAGGGATAGGTATATACACAGCCAATGGGTGCGGTGCACACCATCTGGGCTATGGACATGCTTGAAGCTCTGACTTGGGCAGGGCAAGGGCGATATATGTAACCTAAACATTTGTACACCATAATATGCTTAAATAAAAAAGAAAAAAATAATTTTAAACATACCAGACCTGTACATCTGAATAAATGATATTTGTTTAAAGAAGGTAAATTGGATAGTTACACATTTAATACAATCATACTATCAATAATCTGAACATTGGTAGAAACATTATATTTGAGGGGCCTTCAGAGCCATGTTCAAAATTCATACTCTAATATTCAAGTACATTTACAAGCTATTTTTAATTCAGCTATCTATTATAAACTTAAGTACTAGTATTTACAGGTTACGTTATAACAACAGAAGAAATTATAACAAAATCTAAGTGTTTTAAAATAGCAAGGGAGGCATGATTGTGGACTAGAAGCAGCCTGCGCAATGCTGCACTCACAGAGAGAAATGAAAGTTGCAAATAGATATCCAACTTTGGATTGATTATCTCAGTGAGAGCTCTGAGAATCCATAGAAAGGAGGCAGAGCAAAGTAATGAAGATAGAAGTGGATCCACTGATGAACTAATGGGCACTTGAGTTGATTCCACGTCTTTGTAAATATGAATTGCCCTGAAATAAACATTTGAGTGCAGGTGTATTTTTGATAAAATGATTTAATTTTCCTTGGGCAAATACCCAACAGTGGGATTGCTGGATCAAATGGTAGGCCTACTTTTAGTTCTTTGAGGAATATTTTCAATAGTGGTTGTAGTAATTTGCGGTCCCACCATTCTTTTCTCTTGGCATACATACCGACATCTATTGTTTATGAACTTTATAACAAAAGGGCATTCTAACTGGGGTAAGGTGATATCTCATTTTTTTTGTGTCTTGCTCTGTTGCCCAGGCAACAATACCATGGCATCAGCCTATCTCAGAGAAATCTCAAATTCCTGGCTAAAGAGATCCTCCTGCCCCACCCTCCCGAGTAGCCAGAACTACAGGCATGCATCACCATGCCTGGCTAAGTTTTAGGTTTATAGGCATGAGCCATCATACCAGGCTCATTGTGATTTTAATTTGCTTTTCCCTGATGATTAGTGATATTGAGCATTTTTTTCATATGTTCATTAGCCATTCATCTATCTTCTTTTGAAAAGAATTTGTTCATGACTTCTGTCCACTTTATAATGGAGTTGTGTGTCTTTTTTCTTGCTTATTTGCTTGTGTTCTTTGTAGATTCTTTTTATTAGTCCTGAACTGGATGTATAGCTTGCAAATATTTTCCCTCATTCTGTATTCTGTAGGTTGACTATTTTCTCTGTTAATTATTTCCTTAGCTGTGCAGAAGCATTTTATTCCTGTTGATCCAGACTGGTATTTATTTACATTATCAAGTGTTCTACTTTACAAATGCATTGAAGATAAAGACAATATAGCATATTTTGTGAGAGCTTCCAAATTTCCAAGGAGAGGACTTCATTACTAATCTCTTGCCATTCACTGTCTTATTTGAATAAACACTTGCACTTTAAAACACTGTGGAACAATCATTCCATTTCATCCTACCATTCTCTGTACTCCACAGCATGACTCTATAGATACCTCATTACTCTACATTTTCTTCCAATCCCCAGTGGCCACCTTTGGCTTTCTATTAATCACCATAATACTGAGACAAAAACAAACAAGCAAACATACTTAGCTAATCCTCCAAAGGGTACAAAATTAGTTACATAGGATAAATAACTGAAGAGATCTAATATACAGCATGAGGATTACAGTCAATAATATTGTATTGTATAATGAAAATTTGCTGAGAGATTTTACATGCTCTTACCACACCCCCCACACACACACTCACACTCACACACAAAAGGTAACTGTATATGTTAATTTGTTTGAATGTAGTGATCATTTCACTATACATGTATATTTTAAACTATCCTGCTATATAACTTAAATATACATAATAAAATTAGTTAATCTTATCTTTATTGGTAAACCATTAAATCTCCAAATTAAATACCTTATAAAATCTCCCGAAGAATAAAATTCTATGAGTGAGATTTTTTTAATTTAATCAATCCTATTTATTTATATTTGTTGTTGCTGTGATTGCTATTGGGCTCTTCTTCATAAATTCTTTGCTTAGGCTGATGTGTAGAAGAGTTTTTCCAACATTTTCTTCTGGCATTCTTACAGTTTCATGCCTTACATTTAAGTCTTTTATCCATCTTGAATTAATTTTTGTGAGTGGTGAGAGATATTGATTCAATTTCATTCTTCTGCACATGACTATCCAATTCTCCAAGCACCATTTATTTACTAGAATTTCCTTTCCCCACTGTATATTGTTGTCTGGCTGTATGTGGATGATTTTATATATGGGATCTCTGTTCTGTTCCATTGGTTTATGTCTCTATTTTTGTGCCAATACCATGCTATTTGGGTTACTATATCCTTGTAGTATAGTTTGAAATCTGGTAATGCCATGCCTCCAGATTTGTTATTTTTGCTTAAAATTGATTTGGGTATTCAGGCTCTTTTCTTATTCCAAATGATACATAGAATTATTTTTCTAGATCTGTGAAATATGTCATTTTGGTACATGTATACTATGGAATAGTACTCAGCCATGAATAACGATGATTTAATGTCTGTTGCAACAATTTGGATGGAAACAGAGACCATTCTCTTAAGTTAAATATCTATATAATGGAAAAACAAACACCATTTTTACTTGCTGTGAATTTGAAAGTAGCCAATGAGCACACATGTGCACAGGGGGAAGTAAGGCCTAGTGGAGATCAGGCAGGGGGAGGCTGGAGGAGGGGATTGGTAAAGGCCTTCCTGATAGGTGCAATGAAAGCTATCTGGAATATGGACACATTTTTAAACCTTACTCAAGCATAACAAAAGAGATCCATGGAACCAAAAGCATTTGTACCCCTATAATATCTTGAAATAGTAAAAAAAAAAAAATTAAAAGAAGATAGAAGTGGACAAGCTGCTCTGTAGGACTAAAGCTAATAAGGAAAGGTGCCTACATGTGGAAAAGGGACAGAGGAGAAAATGCTTTCCCTGAGGATATTGAAACCAGAGTGGTGGTTGGGCCACTCTGCTGCAGCACACCTCAGGACTGATAGAAACACCTGACTGGAGGCTGTGCATCAAAGTTGCTCCAGAGAGAAAGGGTAGCTGGACTTAAAGGCTTGCCACTGGGTTGTAATATTCCAACCCCAGAATGCTAATTTTGCCCAAGGGTCAGATTTCCTGACTGCTGCATCCCCTTTGTCCCTGCCAGGTGGAGAGGGAGTGGGGAATCCTGGTGCTCACATGCACCCCATGGGCAGGTGACATGCATCCCTACCACCTCACTGCCACTGCTAGGAGCCATGGGCAGGAGACCATGGGCCTGTCGCCCACTGCTGTGGCCTGGGCAATCCTGCTCAATCACAATTCTCACAGGACCTGGGCAGAGCCCTTGATGCCAACTTCCCACTGCCAGGGCAGCTGGATGCCTGCTGGTGCTGCTGCCAGAAAGGCCCTGAGTGGGAAGGAAGCCAGCACAGCTACAGTCTTTGGATCTGGGTGAACTACATGTCAGTGACCCTTACTATCCTGCAAAGGCACCCTGGGCATTGTGTCTTGCACACACCCTGCTCCATCTGAATGCCCTGCCCTGCAGCTCCCCCAGACCACACGCATGAACCCCATGCCAATATGCCTGGTCCAACCCATGTATGCTCCCTGTCTTGTGGATCTGCTCTGTCTGGGGCTTTTGGTTGGCCCCATGTGTGAGCTGTGATCTGCTAGCCTCCTGCATGCTTGCAGCACAGTCCACCTTGTATGCAGTGGGATTATGGAGCTCCTACGCCCTGAGTACCTGCTTTGCCCTATGCCACACCCTGCATAGATCTTTCGCCATCCATGGGCCTGGAACCTTCACTACCCAGCCCTAAGTGCCATACTCAGGAGACCTCTTCCATCCCATGTATATGCTCCATCCTTCCATCCAGCCACAGTGTGTTTGCACATGTGACAGCAGGGGCTGGCTCCGACACAGCAATTTGGAACAACCAAAGAGTGACAGAGCAGATGCAGCAGAACAGAAGCTTTAAAGACTTTACAGTGCATCTGCCACTCTTCTGCCTGGTCAATCTTCCAGAGTAGTACCCAATCACACCATCCAGGGATCCCTTCCAATCTTCACTGAGAAAGAGAGGTTGCAGCAGAGTAGAACAAGTATAATATATCTGCTATATGTTTTGAACTGAAAGAAATGGCCTCAGATGAGAAGGATACAGCATAAAATATGAGACAATAGGAAAAAAGCAAGCTGTATCAACACCCCCAAAGGATCATATTAGTTCTCCAATAATTAATAAAAACCAAAAGTAAATTGTTAAAATGATAGATATGGAACTCAGATTATGGATGGCAAGTATGATGAATGGAATTAAGAAGATGGTAGAAAACCATCCGAAAGAAACAAAAAAGAATATTTCAGATATGAACAAAAATTCACTAAACAGTTAGATAACATTAGTAAACAGAAAACAGAACGCAAAGAAATGAAATAGTCTTATAGGGAATTTTAAAATACATCAGAGAGCCTTAGAAGGAAGCTAGACCAAACAGAAGAACGAAATTCAAAACTTGAAGACAAGGATTTTGAAATACCCCTGTTAGTAAAAGATGCCGAAAAAAGAACAAAGAGGAATGAACAATCACTGTGAAAAACGCAATGGGATGGACATATTTGAAACCTGGACTGAGGGGGGGGAGGGGGGGCAAGGGCAACACACGTAACCTAAACATCT
>CAUYSK010128938.1:0-17007 GCA_963575035.1 Avahi laniger
GTGAGCTAGGATGACGCCACGGCACTCTAGCCCGGGCAACACAGTGAGACTCTGTCTCAAAAAAAAAAAAAAAAAATACATGCGCATGAACGCACACTTCATGAATAAGCAAGATCAAAGAGCCACGAATTAGAAATGGAAAAAGCATCCATATACAATTCCAATTTCCAGATTGGAAAGACAAGGGCATCCACTTATTTTCCTGGCCTCTTAGAGATCAAAGGGGTGGGAACGATGTGTTGCAACTACCATTCTATTACTGTAAAACATTCCGGTACTTGCTCTAGCCACTAAATAATGCCCTTTGATAGAGCAGCTCACATCTCATTGCTGGCTATGCTGACCTCTTATTCGCAACCCAGTGGCTTGTTTATTGAACAAATAAACATCAGGGCCTGTTAGTCCTCATTAAGGACTGTAAGCACGTGGGGGGAAAAGCAACACATTGTGCTTATCTTTACTCTCCTAGTCCAAGATCCTATTACTGATTTATCACTCTTTTGATGAGTATCATTGACCATTAACCATGACAGTAAACATCACAGCTTCCCAAACACAAGTTATCATCTAATCAGGGGAGGAAGATAGCACTTTAAAGATACTGCATAGCTGGGAACTCAAGGTCATGGTCTTCTCTGCTCACAGACCTAAAACCCAGCAGCAGGGAGCCAGAACACTCAAGAAGTAATGGAAATGAGTAACGATCTTCCAAGATGGCGGGTGATGTAGATAGAACCACCATTCAGGCCTCCGAGACGCATTCTCCCCAGTGAACGCTAAGGCTTTTGACAGGCTGGTTTATGAATAAATTCATGACATGAGACATTTCCAAAATGTCTGTTAAGAACTGCTTCAAAATGAAGTCATCAAAATTACTGCAAAATGTATACTTTAAATGCAAACAGCCTGGGGAAAGAGTGTGCTTGTTATGTAGAATTCATTATCAGTGTTTCGGAGTACAGTCACTATAAACATTTGTTTGGGATTGCTTTTATGCAATTGTTTGGAACATAAGCAAAGAAAGAACTGAATGGGGAAATTCCAGAAGCCCAGAGCTTATTCAGTTTATTTTTTTTCTTTTCTATCTTATTAGAAAGAAATCATTTTTTCTTCAAATTTTAATACAATTTGAAGATTTGATTTTTTTTCTTCTTTTTTGCTTTATTATGTTTTGTATAAACTTTCAAAGATTTGAGTTTTTATAATTTATCAGTTTATCTTGTTAATATTGGAGACATTACTAAAATACAGGAAATGGAAGCCACATACTAGAAATTTTCTCTTTATCATCTTGGGCAAAAATAAAAAAAGATACTTCAAAAGATGCCAATTACTCTTCTAAGGTATTTAACTAGCAGTGTAAGTATGTGCACGTTTACTGACTCACATAGTAATACATTCCTTAAATTTATATTTGAATTCAGCCTGGAGCTGCTCAAAGGTGAATCAAACTGTAAAATTAGCCGACAGACTTAGGGTCAAAATTATGCTAAGGGGAACAAAATTATTCTTATATAAAATAAATTAAATGCTTGGCTAAGGATTAAAAACACCACTGTGATACCATGAAGAAAACATTCATTTGATGTAAAAGAAGATCTAAGACCTGGTAGGCCACCAAGATGGAAGAAAATCAATCTGTAAAAAATAGAGAATAGAAATCACCACAGACACAACAAAAAAGAAAAAAACCCACATAGTTTAGATTAATAATACTTACATATCAAAAAGGCTCACATGAATAAAATTAAAAAGCAAACAAGGATCTTCAAAAATTGTACATATCTGTTAAAAAAATTAATAGGCCTAACATACAAAAAAAGCTTACAAACCTAGTTTCCAAAGAACACACCACAAATGAAATGGGCAAAGCACACGAACAGGCAATAATAAATTCTAGGAACACCCTAAATGCACAACAATAGAGGATCAGCTAGTAGTACAAGATACTTATAATATAATAGAATACTGTCATTATATTATAGGAGAACATGTACTGATGTGGAGAAAATATTCATGAAGCAGTAATAAAAATCAAACAAGCACCTAATTATATATATCTAACAAAAGACATCAAAATGTTAACAGTGTCTCTCTACATTGTAAAACTACAAGTGTTTTCTTATTTTATTGACTTATTTGCTTCATGTGTTTTACAAACTTTACACATTCAATATATAGTTTTCCTTCAATTAGACAAAATAATAAAAATTATAAAAAATTAAAAAGGATGTAAGACCAGAGAAATTTAGATCAAAGAATTTTTTTTTTTTGAGACAGAGTCTCGCTTTATTGCCTGCGCTAGAGTGCAGTGGTGTCCTCATAACTTATTGCAACCTCCAACTCCTGAGCTCAAGTGATCCTCCTGCCTCAGCCTCCTGAGTAGCTAGGACTACAGGCACACACCACCACACCTGGCTAATTTTTGTATTTCTGTAGAGACAGGGTCTTGCTATGTTGTTCAGGCTGGTCTCAAACTCCTGGCCTCAAGTGATGCTCCCACCTTAGTCTCCCAAAGTGCTAAGATCACAGGCATGAGCCACTGTGCTTAGACTAGATAAAAAAATTTACCATAGAAAAGGGGAAAAATTACATTCCCAATCCTATAAAACTATAGCCTAAGCAATTATAATGTTTTACTTCTAAGAGTAAGCTGACACATTTTAGATAAATGTCATTACCCTACAATGACATCTTTAGATACCAGCAGCTATGTCTGCAGGCAAAGGACAATGTTGAGGCACATATTAAGGAAAAACTTTGGACCAAAAAGAAAATTCTATTTCCTTAATTGAGAGCCTGTGTTTGCAATGTCAGTGGCTCTTTCCAAATGACCTGCTGTGCTCTAAAGAGAGCTGGGTTAAAAGGACCAGACTGCCGGGGCTCTGGAGTAAATGGTGCCTCCTCCCTAACTCTGTGTCTGTACTGCCAGCAGCAGAGACGAGAGCTAAGCACTGACTTAAGCTCGTTGCCCACATCCTCTCCCCAGGCAAGGATATCAATAATGTAGATTCACAGGATGACTCATCAGTGAAACACAAGAAAAAAAAAATCTCAAAATAAATTATCTTACAGTATTAGATTCTCGTTGTCATTACAACAAAATTATCACAAATTGGGTGGTGCGAAACAACACAGATTTATTCTCCTGCAATTCTGGAAGCCAGAAATCCAAGGTCAGTTTCACAGGGTTAAAGGCAAGGTGATAATAGGCTACACTCCCTCTGGAGGATCATGGGAAAATCTGTTTCCCCTTTTCCAATTTGTAACACTTTTCACACATTGTAAAGATGACCTGCATTCCTTGGTTTGTGACACATCATCCCAGCCTCTTGTTCCATCATCACACCTCCTGTGCTTTTTCTGATCTGCCTACCTCTTGGAAGGATCTCTGGGAATACATCAGGCCTAATCAATAATCCAAGACAATCTCCCCATCTCAACAGCTTAAATTTAAATACATCTCCAAAGTTGCTTTCGCCATATTAGGCAGCAGTCACGGGTTCTGGAGAGAGGACATTGCTGTGGTTTGAATGTTTGTCCCTCCAAAGCTCATGTTGAAACCTCATCCCCAGTGTGGCGGTACTGAGAGGTGGGGCCTCCAAACGGTGATTGGGTCATGGCGGTTCTGCCCTCATGAATGAATTAATCCATTAATTAATGGATCAATGGGTCAATGGATTGATGGATTATCATGGGAGAGGCATTAGTGGCTTTTTAAGAGGAGAAAGAGAGGCCTGAGCAGCAGGCTCAGCCCCCTGACCACGTGACAGCCAGCACCACCTCAGGACTCTGCAGAGAGTCTGCATAAGCAAGGAGGCCTTCACTAGACGGGGCCCCTCGCCTCGGACTTCTCAGCCTCCATAACTGCAAGAACTAAATTGCTTTTCTTTATAAATTGCCCAGTTTCAGGTATTTTGTTATAAGCAACAGAAAACAATCTGAAATAGCCACGGACATCCTAGGATGTGGCAGCATTATCCAGCGCACCACAGCTAAGAACCAGACCGGCAAGGCACAGCCTGCAGAATTCCTGCTCTTGGGGCAGCACTCCGGTAGGTTTTTGCTGATATTTTACCATGATGACAGCCTATGATTCTCTTCAGAAGTACCAAATTGAAGGTAAATCAGATTAGTTGGTTTCTAAGAGGAAAAGGAATACTCATGCTTAAATTTCTTGTTCTTTCCCTAAGTCTCCAATAAGTGCTGCACAGCTGAAAACTCGTATGTTTTTAAAAACAATTATAGCACATCTGCCATATGGTCGGCACAGATGTGATCACCGGCTTTTGCTTTACAAATGCAAATGATGTCTTTGACGTTTCGTTGCCTCTCGTTGCCAAGAAGGCAGCGAAATGATGAGGACCCCACTCTGCGACGTGAGCACACATATGCCACCCCATCCCCTCCAGCCTGAGAAAACGCCCAGGGAAGCAGTCAGTGGAGGCGACACACATTCTGTTAAAGAAAAACACAAACCTTCCCGAATGTGGAAGGCACACGATAGGGAGCTGGTCAATCATGAGATGTTTTCACCACTGCAACACCCCTGAGTAACTGACCTCAGGCCCCTGGATCCCCCTTTTCCTCTCAAGTTCATCACCAATGAAGGTGACCTGTTTGTGCTTCTATTATCCTTACACCTCGGACTTGCTTGGTGAGTTAGTATTACAATTACTAGAATCCACAGACGTTAGAACACAGAAACATTTGCGTGTGGAACATACAGATGATGTGACAAACTCCGACTGCAACAGATCAGGAAGCCAGGCAGAGATGGGAAGAGCCTCCCCTACACCGTGGCTGCACTGCCGAGAGTGGCAGGAGAAAAACCACACCACTGGGAAGACGCGTGTCACAATAAACTCAATCACTGGCCTAAACGGGCCCGTCTGTGTCTCTGAGGAGAGACCCCTCTCCCGCTCTCCAAATGACCATTTCACCTTCGCCAACCTCCTCAAGCCTCGGGCCGCCCACCCTCCACAGCCGATCGTCCCTTCCAATTAATAGAGAAAACAGGGAAATAGTTAAAAATCTCTTTCACCACCCACCATCACCCCTCGGTCTGTAAACACTCTAGAGGTCGATCCGTTCCTCCCTCACTTGGGTTAAAATGGAGACAACGCCCCCAGTGGCACGAGCCACCCTCCAGCCCTGTCCACGGGGAGGGAGGAGGCGGGCCGCCTGGAGCTCTGACCGTGGACATGGCCCTGCAGATGCGGAGTCTGAAGTCTGCAAACCTTCCTTTAAATGGAAGCACGCAAGCTTTTTCTTCCAGGGGGTGACAGGAAGCCACAGTGCGCGCTCTGCAGGGTGGCGTGGCGTTGGCTTCCTCCTCATCCCAGGCTTTCCGTCGATCATGCCATTCCCCGTCCTTGTCCTCTCAACACCACTGTTCCCCACTGGCTCTGGTCCCCACTTAGATACAACCAAGTCCTCCCCCCTGGGCAGGGATTGCTCTACCCCGACCCTCCCACCACGGACCCCTCTCCGTCCTGGTCTCCAGGGAGCCTCCCTGAGGAGTGTGGGCCCCACCCCACCCCATTTCCCCATCTCTCAGTCCGTCCGCAGCCCGCACTAACCTGCCTCCTGCCCGGCCCCACGTGGTTTCCCACTATTTATGTCTGTTCCTTCTCAGTTCCCTCTGCTCAGTCACCTCTCTCTGCCCAGTCCTGAAATGTTGGCATTTTTAGGGATTCTGTCCCAGGCCTTTGTGTCTTTTCATACTACCCAGCACTTTAGGGACCTCTGC
Organism: Avahi laniger; assembly: GCA_963575035.1. Classification (NCBI taxonomy): domain Eukaryota; kingdom Metazoa; phylum Chordata; class Mammalia; order Primates; family Indriidae; genus Avahi; species Avahi laniger. The sequence goes on from CAUYSK010128938.1 coordinate 5,753, forward strand.
CACGCCCACTGCTTAAATTCCCATCCACAGGCCACACTCCCCTCCACCCAGGGGCCCCCTGAGCCCCAGACCTAACTTCCAGCTCCCTGGCACCCAGCCGATGGCATCCATGGGCATTTCAATCTGACCACGTCCACAGCTGGACTCATGCTTTCTTATTCCCCGCCCCCGAAATTGCTCTATCTCCAATGATTCCTACCTCAGAGAAGGGCACATCCGCCCAGCTGCCCGAACTACTCTTCTAAACCCCTCTCAAACTGGCTCACTTTCCCTCCACTCCCAGAGAGCTGCAGTGACTTCCAAAATGGCCTCTGGAATCCACCCTTGCTCCCCTCAGATCCATCCTGCACTCCGCTACTTCCTTTCTTTCCTATAATAATCTGATCACATTATTCTCCTCGAATGCTTTAAAGATTGCCCAATGACATTTGAGTAAAATTTAATTCTTAATATTAAAAAACTGTCTCTTTATCATCTCCTTATAATGTGGCCACTGCTCACTCTTCGTGAGGGTCCCTTCTCTTTGCTCACTCCTTCTGCATCCTGTCTTCCGGCCAGTGAGGCTGGCCCGTGCCCTCTGACCCTGGTGTATTCAGGGCAAAGGGAGCCCCGACAGGAGCCTGGGTAGAGGGGGTGGGGAGTACAGTCAGTTATTTGTCCCCCAGCTCACTCCTTGGTGGGTGTCCTTGGCTTGTGGTGTCCATCATCCCAGGCTGTGGGATCCACTCCATCATCCCTTGACTCCTCCAGACCCAAGGATGGTGACAAGCCTGTCATCACAGCACTCAGCCCTGCACCACCCTTCGTTGTCCCGACGCCCGGCCCATACTGTCATAAACGGTCCCTTTATTAAACACTCTTGACATTTTCTAATCTGAGAGTGTCATCTGTTTCCTGTTAGGAGCCTGCCTGGGATACCCTTGTTCTCTGCAGCCCAGCCCTCCCGGCGTCCTCACGGAGGTTTCAGCACGTCGCGTCTGCGCAGCGCTGGAAGCCTTCTCACAGCTTCCATATCCCTCTACCCTTTGGCCCTGCCTAGCCCATGTCAAGCCTCCACGATGCCCTCCCAAAGTGCATTCTACTTGCTGGTAACACACTCTAAATGTTGCCGTTATTGACCTTGTCTCTTTAATATTGGCTCCACAAGGGCAGGGATCAGGTCTGTGGTTCCCAGATTCCCCCAGTGCCTGGCACAGTGACATGCGCAGTATGTACTGACCAACCAGGTCATTTCTCTGAGTTAACCTGGCAGATATCCGATATCTGACAATATTTTAAAGTTTCATTCAAGCTCCTATATTATAAATGTAGAACTGCTACACAAATAGCTTTGGATGACCTTGGGTAAAAAGGGACATAATTTATTTCCAAATCCCAGAGGTATTGAAAATTCATCCTTCATTTTGACAATCATGAGGTCCAAAAAAATTATGAATTCTACAATACGTACAAATATATTCAAGGGCTGGATTCCTATTAGTTTTATTGTCATGATGAATTAGTCTTTCACAGGAGAAAGGGAATACGGATGAACAGCATTATAAATATTTTATTAGTGGTTTATTATTATTGAACTTATTATTATTGCTGACTGACCACGTAACCATATGGTGTTCAAATTCCTTCTCTTTAAGAAAAACATATGTGTCCTTAAACCTGCGATCCAAACACAGCTTCTCCTGCCTGCCTCCTACCAGGTCGGCCTCCTGACACTTTGGGTCTGGAGAGCCACTAAAGAGCCAGTGCCTGTGCTTGGCCTTTTGATTACCCCTTAACTGCCATCAAAGTTCGGTTCATGGTCCTCCCATCCCACCTTACTCCGGAGACAGTGCTCCTGTCCACTTGCCTTGGAAAGCTCCAGTCTGCTCCTGCACCTGTTCCCTCCTGATAAGTGAGCACCATATTCCTAGTTCTTCCCAAACACACTAACAAAGGAAAAGCCTTTATTCGTTTACGGCATCTGACGATATGAAGACCCAAAGGTCACAACAAAATGAAAGGGAGCCATATTACAAGCGGGACAGACACATACCAGCAGTGAGGCTAGAACCACAAGTGGCCAAGCCCTGGCAGGAGACAACAGAAGAGAGAGGAAAACAAATGGGCTGGGGAGGAGGGGCGGAGAGTGGCGAGAAGGGACAAAAGCCTGAATTCCTACCCACCTTCTTACACTATCCACCTGAGTTGCATTTTTACATATTACAGCATGTTACTGTGGGGTACATCATAAGCCACAAGCCACAGTGTTCTTTGGCTACGTGTTCACTGTGGATTTTGTTTGGCTTTTGTCATCTGCAGTAGATGCTGTGGTCTGCTGCCCAGACACCTACTTCCAGGCTCAGGTGTGCACCCCTCATTTGCTAGGTGCATTGCTTGCTAAGAGCTTCCAGGTCCTTTGGGGGAATCGACCTCAACCAAAGAAGCCTCCTCATGCATCCAAAGACTGGCCAATGGGCCCTGCTGGAGCACAACTCAGTCCAGGACGACTCTGAATGGCTGTCCAGCTCCAGAGCTTCTCATAGGGTCAGCTGAGGTCCTGGTTGTAACTTCCTCTCAGTGCAGCTCCCCCTGGGCACCAATCCTCATGGCTTCAGTTCCTCACGAGTGTTTCTGAGAGCATTCCCCCCAAAATTTCCTGCATGCCATTGCCTCAGGGTCTGTCTCTTTGGAACTGACCTAAGACATGAACCCTCCCTGATAAAAAATATTGAAGCAATGGGAGTTCCACTGTCCTTTCATCAGTCAACATCTCTACCTACCAGACCTCAGAGAGAGCAGCAGGCCCACACGTGCCCTCTAAAGAGTACCACTGACCTTGAGATTCTAAGCAGTCCTGGCCTTTATGCAACCATTTTTATAAGCTTAAAGTTGAGAAAGACTTTGGTGATCACACATTTACCTGCTGTTCAGTGTGGGCAGGAACCATATCTTGGGCAAATACCGTCTACAGAATGCTGACACCGCCTCGCCTCCCATAACACACCTGAGCCATGAGGTCCAGCCTCCCCTACCTGCATTTAGTCTCTAACTTCCACCCCAGAGACTGCTACACCCTCTCCGTTGGCCCATTCCCAGAGTCAATCTGACTTTTCTTAAACAATTTCTGAGACCCCTTCCTCATCGGATGAGACCCTTGCCCTGTCTAAGAGTCAGTCTGCACCCACCTTGGTTGTGTCTGTTGGGGTCCATAATGGGATGCTCAGGACACCCCAGGGTAGCACAGTCACCACACAAAGGAAGCAAGAGAAAGCAGCTGCCACCATGTCCCAGGAGAGGACCAGCAGCCCATAAGATAGGACAAGGGGCAGTGTCTTAGTGAGGGTTCTCCAAGGGTGGATCCTAAGTCAAGTATTCAAGCGCAAGGTATCCACTGTCCCTGTCACCCAGGAAGGACATATTATAAAGTCTGCTATCAAAGTGGGGATGAAATTTCATCCTGCTGAGATGCTTAGAGAAACAGTGCAAAACACACACCTAAGAATTTTCACTGGCGGCCTGAGGGAGCCAGGTATTTACACGCCCCCTACCCTCAATGGCCAGCTGTTGGCTGAGGGCTGCTATGGGGAGATGTTCATTCTCTGGCACGTCTAGCCTGTTGAAGGCTCCTACCATACTGTGGTTGTTGGCAGAATCTAGGTGTGATGGCGGATTTCAACACCCAAGTTCAGAGCAAGCCAAAATGCAGAGCAAATTGTATTGGTGCAGATTGCTAAAATTGATCACCCACATCTGGAGGAGTCTACAAGGCTCAATTTTCTCTACAGTTTTCTTTAAAAAACAATGGGAAAAAATCAAAAGATTGGAAGACAGTTCACCTAAAAACTATACAAATAGCTAACAAGCATATGAAAAGATCCTCAATATTATTACTCCTTAGGGAAATGAAAATGAAAACCACCATGAGATATCCCTTCACACTTGCTAGAATGGCTTCAATAAATAAGATAAACAATGCAAGTGTTGACGAGCATATGAAGAAATGTAAAATGGTGCACCTATTTTGGAAAATAGTTTGGCAGTTTCTTAAAAAGTGAAATATAAGTTTACCATATAACCCAGTAATTCTACTCCTGGGTATATACTCAAGAGAAATGAAAACATGCATCCACACAGAATCTTGTGCACAAATTTTTATAACAGTGTTATTTGTAGTAGCCAGAAAGTGGAAAAAATCCAAATGTCCATTAACTAGAGAATGGATACCCAGAAGGTGGTACACCCATGTGATGAATGCTATGTGACAATATAAAGTAATTAAGCACTGATACATCCTATACCATGGCATCCTCAAAAGTATTATCTTAAGTGAAAGAAGATGGCACAATATACCCCATATTATATTATTCCATTTATATGAAATATATACAGAAAAGGCCAATCCACTGGAAAAAAAGTAGACAGGAGCTGTTGACTGGGGTGGGGGGTTGGAAGAAGGGATGGGAAGTGACTATACATAGGCATGAGGATAATTTTTGGTGGCTGTAAAAGTGGATTGTGGTGATAGTCATACAATTCTGTAAACTTACTAAGAATCAGTGAACTATGTACATAAAACAAGAGAGTCATATGCTATGTATATTATATCTCAATAAAGATGTTAGCAATATAAAAATAAAATTAGAAAGAAGATAAGTAGCTAAAAAACCGAGTCTTATGATGCCAGCCAGAGACCCCAACCTGGAGTGACTTCACACAAACCTCTGTCCCTCGGAGACACCATGCTTCTTGTCCACCGGCAATTTCATCTTTGTTATATTCATAGCAAGTCCCCTGCCTACGGTGCTCACTTAATAACTATTTGTTGAATTCAACTCTAGTGGTGGGGGAGGCATCTTTCAGGAAATTGAAATAATGCTTTAAAGAAAGGTTCACAAAAAACCCTTCCCCCCTTGCAGGTGACTCAGAAGCACAGCGTCTAGGTGGGTGTGAGAATGAGACATGACATTTAGCGAAAGACACAGCAAGTCAGTCTTTGAGGAAGAAATATCAGCAGTGCATGTGGTGTTGCTTCCTGATTTGGGGCCAGCTGACAGAGCCACTCCAGAAGGGACGGCCGTCCCTCTACCGCCCGCAATGCCAGAGGCTGCAGGCTCCTCTGCTAAAACTGTCAGATTACAGCCCATGTGGCTGAACTCGGGGACAGAGAAGACAGCTGAAGCTGCTTTTCATTTCAGTGCAAACGTTGCCGTGTGTCTCCTTGGGGTACAACATTGACCAGCACTGTCTCCATCCTGATAAAATCTGTCATTGGCCCTCTCAGAAGTTCCCCAGTAGAACGACGCACCCCCAGGATTATTTGCGGAAGGATGGTGTAACAATCTTCTGGGGAAATAAAGAGTTCTCTCAGAGGAATGTAAATTGCTTTTTTCTCTGGAGGTTTGCCAAAAAGGGGCATGGAACTTACATAAAAAGAGATGAATTTACTGAAAACTCTCTTTAGCCCAGGGGTCTCTGGTCTATTCTTGAGGAATAGTTTGGGGAGCCAGGAACGTGGAAGGTTGGGCATAGCGTTTAGGCTTTGGAGTCGAAGAAACCTGGGTTTGGAACCTGGACCCATCAGTAATTAGCAGCCCCAGCTCTAACTTCCTGGGACCTCAGTTTCCCACTTGTACAACTGGGGGTTGTCGTAGGTTGGAAATGAGATGATGTCCCACGACTGGGGGCATCGTGGAGATATGCAGCTAGGTTCCCTGAAACCCCAGGAAGAATATCTCATTAATTTAAATTAACAGGGGCCTTGGCACAGCCAGCCATCGGATAACATGGGAAGGATGAGCGCGTCCTTGGCAGGGTCTCCAGAGTCCTTTCCAGTGGGCGTCTGCCTGAGGAGAGAGTCCAGTGTCGTCACTTTCACGCTACAGAATGCAGAGTCAGAGAGGAAGAAAGAGGCTCCACGTGGTATCTTAAACAGACTGACTTTTTGAGCACATTATGTATTAGCCAGAACCCCAAAATTAGTATCTATTGCTCTATATTGCAAATATTACTTCAAATGATTGTTTCTTTTTTAAACTTTTACCCATCAAGAATAAATCCTGACTTCATCAGGTGTCTGATACCTACCAAACACTAACTAATGCTTGTTGAATTTCAGTTGACTTATTCTCACAAGTTCACCAACGGGAATCGTGAAGAGAAAGTATGTTATAAAGAGGTTTAAATTTTACCCATAGAGGGGCCCAAGTGTGGCCATATTCTTTCCTCCAGGAAATGGGAAGGGGCCTAGAATAGCAGAGCCAGGTAGCCCGAGCTAGAGAGGTGGACAAAGGCAGTCTGCAGAGAGAATGACGCCAAACACAGGGAGAAAGGGAGACACCATGTGCGACCCTGGAGGCCAAGAGAGCTGTTAGCTCAGGGTCGGGTCACTTCTCAGGCCCCACTTGGCTCCTTGAGAAATCTGCACCTTCCACAAAACTCCCTTTAGTATGAGACAGGCTGAGTCAATTTCTTGAAGATGACTCATAGGGCCTCATGAGGGACAGGCAGCTGGGACCACCACGAGTCCAACGTGGTTTTCTGCCCCGTTTTCTCTTCACACTTCTTATCCCCTTTAGCTTGAGATTCACAATCTCCACGTTCTCCATCTGAGGAATCGCTGCTTTAGCAAAAAGAGACTATTCATCCCCAATCTCCTGGTATTGGACAGCAGGAGAGAAGAACAACGGGGCGGGAAAAGGTTTCGAGATTTACAGGGAAAATATCGTTAACAAATGGAGAGTGAAGTTCTCTTTAGACAAGAGGAAAAAATCAAGGAAGGGCAGGAGTATATTAATAACAGACATAAAACCAGAGAAACAGAATAGAACCAGAGAAATGTAGCAAATCCGGTGACAGCCAGCATCTAACGTCACAGGCTGCCTCATCTCAAATATCCACCCTCAGCAAGAACACTTCCAGTGCAGGTTCTCAGGTCAAAGACAGCACTACCGTACCAGAGTATCTGAAAGGCATCTTCCCAGATAATCTAGCACTCACATCTGCACCCCGGGAGCCCATGTTTTATACTCTTGCACCGCCCCTGACACCAGACACTGACCCTGAGCCACAGCTCTCAACAAGCAACCACACCAGGGCTCTGAAGACACCTGAATTCCCTTTCCTCACCTGTGCTCTCTTTCCGGATACACATGAACCATTTTTACCCACACTCTTGTCGTACTGCTATTTGTGGGGCACAGAGAGAAGATGGAAGCAGGTTAGGGCCATTAGCTTTAGAAGTGATTTTGAGCGTTTCAAGTCAATATGTCTAGACAGACAGTTGAATCTACAGCTCAAAGCAGAACTGGAAATAATAAGTTACGGGCACGTATTTATCATTCTGGAACACAGTACAGAAAGAGGCAGAGGAGACCCTGAGGTTGAGCTTTAGGGAATTCTAACACTTAACAGCCATGCATGACCTGGCAAAGAAGGTTGCTACAGAGACTAATAAAATGGGAAAAGGTAGAAGAACGTGGACAGTTCAAAGCCAAAGGAAGAGGTTGTTTTGATGAGGAAGAGGCGGTCACCAGTGTTGAAAACTACTCTAAGGATTGAAAATTGTCTGCTGACTTTCGCAATATGGAAGTCCTTGGAGATCTTCGAGTAAACTGTTTAGCAAAGGGGGTGGGAGTTTGAAGGTGACTAGGTGTTGAGTGAGTGCAAGGCAAGCACATGGATTATGTCAGTGTAGATCTGTCATTAGAGAAATTTGAGGCCAGGCATGGTGGCTCACACCTGTAATCCTAGCACTCTGGGAGGCCAAGGTGGGAGGATCTCTTGATGCCAGGAGTTCAAGACCTGCTTGAGCAACATAATGAGATCCCATCTGTATAAAAGTATACAAAAATTAGCCAGTTGTGTGTAGCCTGTAGTCCCAGCTACTCAGGAGGCTGAGGCAGGAGGATCACTTGAGCCCAGGAGTTTGAGGTTGCTGTGAGCTGTGGTGACCACCACTGCACTCTAGCCTGGGTGACAGAGTGAGACTCTGTCTCAAAAAAAAAAAGAAAAAAGAAAAAAAGACACAAAATTTGGCTTTGAAGTGTAAAGAAAGAACCAAGAGCATAGCAGAAAGTGACGGAAACAACAACAAAGAGCCGTGTACGTGAAAATGCAGCGTAATATACAGGAAAGGGTGTGGCCGATGTGATGGCTGAAAAAGCATAGATGCACATCGTTTCACTGCACAGAGGCTGGGAGTGGACTGATTGCACATGAGCCCACATCTCTTTGACCTAAAGATCATGGCTGGGCAAGAGAACCTGTGAGACCAAACACGTGGTCATTTATTTAAATGACTGTGGTACATGAAGACCCGGGGTATGAGGCAGCCCTGATGCACTGAAATTGTGGTCACTTGCAATTTTCCTGTGGTCACAGACATAGCTGAAATTCATTGTGGCAGCGAAGCGACCACATAACACCCAAGAGGAGGAAGAAAGCAAAGGCACTAACAGAAGCGCACGTGACCAAAAGGCAACCGGCGCATGCTGGAAAACAGCTTTGTTTGTGTCCTCAAACAAGGTCTGGGTGTGCCAACTGTGTGATTCTCTGCACACGGGGACCCACAGAACCAAGCAGACCCTCCGGCCGTGTACACTTGTAGTCACACCTTTTGTAACCCTTTTAGAAAACTTTTTCAACATTTCACCTCAAGCTAAAATTTCGAAAGGCTTACTAGCGTTGCCAATGAAATCTTAAGAACACAGTGTAGTGGAGAAAGGACCAAAGTGAGGAGTGTTGAAATCTCTCCCGGAAAGATGTGCTACAACAAAGGAAACACTGCTTTCTCTCAGTACACCTAACAGCTGTTTTACAAGCTCCCATAAACATGTGGATGATGAGGAAGGAAGCCGGCTGTGTCCATTGTGTTGGCACTAAAGGCTCAGCAGCAACACTGACAAATAAATAGTTCATTGATGTCAAGAGATTTTAGTTAATTGTGGGGAAGAGTTGGAAAAGGAAATAATGGAAAAATAAGATGAGATATCAACCTGCAGATGTGATTGACTTAGAACCACACGCTTACAGAAATAAAAACACTAGGACCAACTGCAAGAGGCACCCAGGAGAAGGCAGCAGTAACTGAAAGGTCAGAAGCTTTATGTACGGATCTCCAATTATCTCACGACAAAGAAAACTATTGTAAAGGTCTATTGATCTCATACTCCTATTCATGAAAAACAGCAATTTGGGAGGCGATGGCAATGTTTAAAACTGGTGACAGTTTACCAGTTCAAAATAAAAACAAATGAAGAATGGCACTTGAGAAGAGCCACATATCAGATCTTCTAAACGTGATTTGATCTGCTTGGGAGGGAAGGCGCTGGAACGCCACAGCAGTGTGACGGAGCAGGCGCGGGCACAGCAGTGGATGGCTGAGCACAGGACAGACCTTCCCCACCCCGGCTGGTCACCATTTTGCTTGGATCTACTGACCGAAAAAGAAAAAAAGGAGCTTAGAGTAACCCCCATCTGAACGGTGTCTGTGCACCACGAGGCACACATCACTTGGTAATTTCCTCAGAACAAATAGAAGTGGACAGACTGTCATAAGATAAGGCTATTATCCCCCTAAACAGAGCTCATTGTTTCAGCCGCAGCCTCCACTGCCCAAGCCCACAGCCTGGCCAGCACAGATAGTGCCTCAAAGGCAGGCTCCTCCCTCACAGACACGCAGGGACCTATTCAGCAACTGTAAGCAAGGGTAGGTCCCTTTATCTCCCAGGATAAAGCTGGCACCAAGCTCTGCTGGAAAAATTAAAAGACAAAATTTCCCAACACTAATCAAATCTCTTCCGTGTAATGAGCACTGTTGACTTCTGGGGCAGCTGCGATCCTGTCCTTTTTCCAAATGAAATCCTCAGAAAGTGTAAACGGTAACAGTGCGACCGACGTCCAGGGTATACTCCATCCTTGTTTCGAGGTATTTTTACATGCATTACGGCCATTTGACTGGATGTTTACAGTAACTTCATGGGGCAGACATGGCAGGAAGCATGAGCCAGATTTTAGGCATTTGAGTTGGTAATACTGTTCCCGGAGTCAAATGATCTGGGTTCAAACTGAACATCCACCCCTAGTGATCTCGAGCAATTTTCTCAACCTTCTGTGACTTGGTTTCCCTGTCTGTGAAGGAAGAGAGGATTGCTAGGAGAATTTAATGTGATAATCTAAGATCTCTGCACAGTGCCCGGCGGTTATCACCAAAGATGAGGCAACTTGGCTGAGATCCCAAAGTCTGAGATACAACCAAAAATAGAAGCCACAGCTCCAGATTCTAGGCTAGCACCTTTTCCCATCTACCGCAGAAACAAAGTCAAAACAGAAAAAAAAAGTTTTATTAAAGGGTGAGGGTCTGTGTTAAATGTGTTTATTATTTGTACCCCCATAATATCCTGAATTTTTTTTAAAAAATGCTCTTAATACTTCAAAAAAATAAAATAAAATAAAATAAATGAAAGCCATAAAGGAGATATCTCAAATCAGTGTGGATAGAAAGAAGGTGTTATTTAATAACCATATGAACAATATACAATTGGAGCCGTTGCTTGCACTAGCGATGAGGACAATTTCCAAATGGATTAGAGATCTCAGTACAAAACACAAAGCCATATCACAATATGACAGTAGGGATAGTCTTTCTCACTCTGTCGCAAACTCCAGAAGCAATAAAAGGAAAGACTGATACGTGCAACCACAATTTAAAAATATATATATATATTTCTTCGCCAGATGAAAAGTCAATCTCCCTAATACATAAAGGGAGCTCTAATTGTACAGCAAATTGATCACACAACCATACAGATAGAAAAATTAGTTTAAGTAACTTGGGATACAGAATTCTGCCTGCACGTCCCTCATGGAATATATTTCAAAGACAAAATAAACTACAAAGAAATCTTTAAATAAATAAAGGAAAGCTAACATGCTGCAGAAAGAGGAGTATTGTGATTTGAATCTTGGGCAAAGGCTCAAAAAAGGTCATGGTTTGTCCTTTAGTTCTGTCCTGACCCACATGGGGATGAATTCGAGACTTCAAGATGCTAGATGCCCTTCCAATCTCCCAAATAAAAAGAGGAGGGTGGCAGATTGTCTGCATAAAAAAGGTACGAAAAGAGCACAAAACATTCTACGATAAAGACATCTGCACCCGAATGTTTATGGCAGCACAATTCACTATTGCAAGGATGTGGAAACAACCCAAGTGCCCATCAATCCATGAGTGGATTATTTTGTTGTTTTTTTTTTTTTTTTTTTTGAGACAGAGTCTCACT